>VDFB02147252.1:0-24362 GCA_007258455.2 Sequoia sempervirens | reverse complement strand
CTCCACCTCCAAATTTGTAATTGCTTTGCATAAAATTCTAACATTGAAATTGGGGAGGCTGGTTGATCTGAAGAAACGAATGCCGCCATTATTGAGTTTATCTAAAGCATTCTTATGATTTTGTTTTTGCACAGAGCCCAGTGAAAGAACATTTCAATTGTGGACATGATGAATGGCCTTCATGAAATCACAAGTGGAGAATGATGAGCAAAAAATTCATTCATCTGTGACTCGTGAACATAGTGAATTTAGTATACATAATAAGCGCGGTTCAAATCGTGAAATGTTGTGTGGTTCTTGTGATTTTGCGATTGATAACAGATTCACTGTTTAAGAGCTCAACAAATCCCTTATGAGCTAATTAACTCCCTGAGATCATATTTTCCTAGAAGCATTGTGGAAAATAGTTCAAGTGCTCTATCTATGTGTCCATATTCTTTTCACAGAC
Source organism: Sequoia sempervirens (assembly GCA_007258455.2). Classification (NCBI taxonomy): domain Eukaryota; kingdom Viridiplantae; phylum Streptophyta; class Pinopsida; order Cupressales; family Cupressaceae; genus Sequoia; species Sequoia sempervirens. Next base: position 23,914 of record VDFB02147252.1, on the reverse strand, counting down.
CTCCCATCTACGCGCAAGTAAAGAGAATACTAGAATGGTTGAGTAATACGGCTTTACACTTGCCAAATGCATTTGCCTGAAAACAGTCTTAGCGCCCTTTCTAAAAAAAAATTTGAATTCGGCTTTTAGCCTACTAATAGCAAATTTGCTTGAAATTTATGACACCTTTTCAATAAATCTCTATTTTGTGCAGGTCTTGCAATCATTGAATTCCTATGAGATTCGCTATTTACACATCATTTATTTTTGGGAATTGTAGTAGCTTGAAATTTTCTAGAAGTTTTTTTATTAACTTAGGCGCCTTTCAGTTAAAAGACTGCCATTCTTGGTGCTGCTTTTAGGTGGTTGGGCCACTTGAATTTGGAACTTTTTTTTCCATGTTCTTTTCATATCCCTCAGTTTGGAGCGATTTCATAATAAACTTGACACCCTTGGAAGTGTTTTGTGCTGAGTACATCACTTCATAATGTGCATCGAACTTCAGGATTTAATCTGACTTTTTCATTAAGCAAAGTTCACTTATTGGAGACTTGACAATCAATATATCTATAGCTGGCAAACTCTCTGCTCTTTTGGATGATTTCTTTTGAGGTTGTTTATCTACATTTAAGTTGTTCAATAGATGATTATGGATTTATGAGTACATTTATGTGAAGAGAATTTAATTTGTTTCTGACTCTAACCTAGCTTTTGCAGTGAACATAGGTCTATATTTATTGGTGATATTGGAGTTGGTGCATTTGCTTATAGCTGTCATTTTTTTTTTTAATAAAAAGGGGTAAAAACTTTATTGAAATTCATAAAGGAACACTACAAAGAAAGAAAAGGACCGAAGTCCTAGGAAACAACAAAAATAGAAGAACAGAACACAACCAAAGTCAACCAACTCCATATCTAGCCCTATCCTCAACAAGAATTCCCTCCAAATCATGGCGAAGCACCAGAGGGATAAATTCCCACTCCTCGATTCTCCATCCATCGACATGTTCAGAAGCCCATTTGGCCAAGCAATAAGTAGCCCTATTCCACTCCCATAGAATATGAACAAAAGTCACCATTTCCATCAACGAACTAACCTACAAAATTTGATGCACAATCTTAGCCAACTGCCAACTGACCCCCACCACTTTCCTGTCAATGAGAAAATTGATCAAGACCTGGGGATTAGATTCACATATAATCCTTCTCCACCCCAAAGCATGAGCCCTCTCAAAGGCATAGAGGATTGCCAATCCTTCCACAATGTTGATAGTCTTCAACCCCTCATGGACCGAAAAGAGGAAAATCACCGAACCTAAAGAATCCCTACCAATCCCCCCAATACTAGTAGGCCTAGGATTGCCCCTAGAAGAGCCATCAGTATTGATCTTTAGAATTGCATCAGGAGGGAATTACCAACTACCAACCCTATGAATTTTTTGCTTCACCTTCTGTCCTCTCCTAACACAAGCAAAAGTCACAGACAACCCCTGAATCCCCAATCTCTCCACCACCTCAGCATCCCTTTTCTCTAAATGAAAGCTCACAACACACTTAGCCTCCATCGTCTCCTAAATCATGCTCAAAATCCTCTGCTAGACTTGTTGCACAAAATTCTTCTCTCCATGGAAAATAAGTTGATTCTGTTCCAGCCAAATCTGCCATAGCATAAAGATAGGCCCCATGTACCACACTTCCTATAAGAAAGAAGTCATAGATGGAGGCATACCCACACTATTCCAAAATTCAATCAAGGAGGAAGCATGAACACAAGGGATCAGCCAAACACCCCACCAAAAATGCCAAATCTAGATAGCAAAAGGACAGTAGAAAAACAAATGAGAAGACTCTTCCTCAACAACCCTACACAAAACACAAACAAAAGGGCCATGGAAACCCCTCTTCTAAATATTGTCCCAAGTCAAACACTTATTCCAGGTCAACATCCAGACAAAGAAATTACACTTTGGCCAAGAGAACTTGTTCCAGACCTTCTTCCACCACTGAACTTCCTCCCCATCCACCTTGTGAGACAATAACACCTTATATCTAGAGGCAATAGTATAAACACCCATAGGATTAGGAGACCAAGCAAGCACATCTTCCTCATGGAGAGAACTACATTGCCGACTTGAAAGAATACCTTGCAGCTCAGCACACTCCTCTTACAGACCAACATCCAGCCAGACATCAGGAGACTTCCATCTAGCCACCTCCAGCAACTCACAAGAAGAGGAGGATTTAAAGTCACTCACCTGTGACCAACCACCCTCAAGAAACCTTTGGCAAAGATTCAATAAATTAGGATATTGAGAGATGAGAGGAGGAGAGCCATCCCAAGAATTAAACCAGAATTGAACCGTTGTCCCCTGCTTACAAATCCAAAATAAACCTTCCTTAATAAGAGCCACCCCCTTTTTGAGAGTGCCCCAAATCACCGAACCCTTCCCAACAAGGGGATAATGAGGAATATTAGTATGAGGAATCCCCAGGAAGTACTTCTGAGATAGAACCATGGCCCAAATATTATCTTGCTCAATGCACCATTGCTAATACAGCTTCACAGCCAACGCCACCCCAGTTAGAGCTGACTGTCGTAATCCAAGACCCCCATACTGCTTCGGGCTCCAAACAACCTCCCATATAACTAGACTCCATTTAGAAGACACCAAACAACTAGCCCATAAAAACTGTCTAGCCACCAAATCCAACTCCTTAACAAAGCTCACCGAGGAAACCTAGAGTATGCATCAGTAAATGGGAAAAGCCTACACCACAGACTTGATTAACTGAACATTCCCAACAAAAGATAACCACCGATGAGTCCAGTGATTAACTTTCACCCAAAATTTATCTAAAATATTCTGCCAAGACTCTCTGGGCAATCTCCTATCCGAGATGGGGATACCAAGATAGGTTAAAGGAAGATTCCCAATTTGAAATCTCAAAGTCTGAGCAATCCGCTGTTGAATGGAGCCCAGAGTATTAAAAAAGAAAATGGAAGATTTATCTTCATTAATCAGTTGTCCAGAGGCAATTAGGTAAACATCCAACACCCTGTGAATATTAGCAGCTTCTCTCATTGTATCCATTCCCATTAGAGCAGTATCGTCCACAAACTGTAGGCGAAACTGTGGAGGCAAGTCACCACCCCATCGCCAACCCAAGATTTGACCAACCTCCACATTTCTTCTAATCAACCGCCCCAACCCTTCAGCAAAGAGAAGAAACAAATACAGAGAGAGGGGACCTCCTTGACGCAGCCCCCTAGAAGCACCAAATAACTCAGAGTTCTCCCCATTAATAAGCATAGAGAAAGAAACTGAAGTAACACAACTCATAACCCATTGATTCCATTCATCCCCGAAACCAAAAACACTAAGAACCTTCCAAAGGAAGGACCACCTGACCCTGTCATAAGCCTTAGCCATATCCAACTTAATGAACATCACCTTTTCTTTGGAGCTGGCCATAGAATGAATGGTCTCAGTTGCAATAACAATCCCATCCAGAATTTTCCTACCCACCACAAAACCACTCTACTCCTCAGAAATCAACTCTTTAAGCCCCTTTTTTAACCTGTCAACAATTAACTTAGAGATAATTTTATAAATGACATTGCAAAGAGAAATGGGGCATAATTGACTTAACCTATCATCCCCATCACACTTGGGAATGAGGGCAAGAAAGGTATAATTTAAAGCCCTTAGCATTTGCTTATTCCGCTGAGATTCCTGAACCACTGCCAATAGGTCCAATTTGATAATATCCCAGAATTCCTAAAAAAACTCAACCGGGAAGCCATCAAGACCAGGAGCTTTCCCTTTCTTCATCTGGAAAACAGTCCCCTCAAGCTCCTCTAGTGTGATATTACTCATAAGAAGTTCATTCATTTCTCAAGACACCAGAGGAGGGATACAAGAAAGAACCTAGGCTTCTTCAGGAGACCCCCCTTGCGAATCCTCCATAAAAAGAGAGGAAAAATAATGCATCGCCTCCCCTGAGATTTCAGGAAAGGAAGAAAGCTGGTCACCTCGATCATTCACCAGAACTGAAATATAATTTCCTTGCCTCTTGGATTTCATTGAATTGAAGAAAAAAGCTATATTTTTATCACCTTCCTGAAGCCACTCTATCCGAGCCTTTTGTTTCTAATACATTTCCTCCTGCAGCTCACACTCCTCTAGAGCTTTCAAAGCCCTAGCCTCTTCCTGAAGCAAATCTTCAGTCACCCCACCCTCCCTTATTAGTCTCGTGATACCATCCAATTTAGCCTGAGTAGTCGCCTTAGCATAAAAGACATTCCCAAAGCAATGATGATTCCACCACTTGAGCTAATATTTCACATACTGAAGTAGTTTTGCAAAGGTGTACATTGCCATACCAAAAGCAGGTCTACCCCTTCTCCACCAGTCAGCCACATAATCATACAGGGATTGGTCTCGTAACCACATGAGCTGAAATCTAAAAGAAGGAGAATGAGGCACACGAAATGACTCAATAGCTAGCTTGATAGGCTAGTGGTTGGATCCTCTCCAATCCAAAATTGTAGAACAAGAAGACCACAAACCACCGACCCAGTAATAGGAAACTAGAAAAAGATCCAATCTCTCAGCAATACAGTTATCCCCAACCCTGCGATTGTTCCATGTAAACTGACCATTATTGGGCTTAATATCAACTAAATTTAAAGCATCAATGTTATCACACAGGAGTAGTGCAGAGGGCTCCAGCCTCGCAGTACCACTACGCTTTTCAGCCAACTCCATGATAGCATTAAAATCTCCAGCCAGAATCTAGGGATGGAAAGGAGCCAAACTATGAACAAACCGGATATGGGACCACAGAGACTGCTTACCCCAAAGATCAATAGGAGCATAGATATATTAGAACGAAGTAAAATCTCCCCCTTCTCAAAGCTAGAAGCAATCATAGGCATAGTAGACTTTGAAGAAAACCACCAAAGAGGACAGATCTTCTATGGGTTCCACAGACAAACTATGCCCCCAGAAGACCCATGAGCACTAATGCACTAGCACTCCCCATTCCTCCACAACTTAGGATCCAAACTAAACATAGTCTCCATTGATAGCTTGGTCTCCTACAAAAAAATAATATCAGGACCTTGATTTCTAACCAAATCATGGATTGCTTTTTTTCGAGGGCCGTTGTTCAAGCCACTTACATTCTGTGATAAAACAATCATTTCAAGGGGCTCAAAAAATGAGAATCTAGAGTTTTTACCGACCCTAACTCCACCAAATTCTCACCTATCAACTTGATCTTTTCTAAATCCTTCTTTCTACCCAGTTTGGTAGATTTCTCTGCCCCACCTTTCTTAAGATCTCTTTGCAAAAGGCCCGACTGAGGAGAAGGCTTGTTGCTCTTAGCCACAACTGAACTTATGATTCGCCCAGGATGAGAAGAATCCCCACCACCTGTCGGTGCCTCAGCAGAAAGAATTGGCACCTCTGAAACCACTAATTATTGATCCATATCCATGTGCAAAGTATCAACACCTGGTGGAACCAATGAATCTCTAGATATATTTCCCACTTGAGCTGAATCCACAACCTCCTGCACTAGACTCAGCAAACCCGGGTTCACTTCCTACTGGCTGAGATCATCCAAAACCTCAAACCTGTTAAAAGTATCTTGCTGGCTTTCCTTTAAGGTCCTCTTCTAACCCTGGTTCCTGTTGTGAGCCCTGACCTAAACAAAACCATCAGTACCAACCACCTCACTAGAGGCAAGACCCTTCCCCTTATCTGACCCGCGAGGGGGGTTGGCAGGAGGTTAATGCAGTGAGATTACGCGGAAACCTCATCGCGCGGCATGCAAATGGCTTGAAATATTCACGCTGACCCGCGGATTGGAAAGTAATGCAGAAGGAATTAAACACATAATCCAATTTAATTTGCACCCAAGAGAAGGATCCACACGCTATCCACTGCTTATTAAGGCGAAATTTCAAGATAATTTCCAGCACAAATGGGGCGAAGTTCATTACCTTTTTTTGCAGAGGTTTCGTTAGGGCCTACTGGTTTCAAAGCAGAAATGGCCGGAACAAGTATCACCACCATAGAACCGGCACTACGCACGAAAGGAAAATGAACCCACAACTGGAACATGACGGCGGCTCCTTCGAAGGTCGCTCCCGGATCGCATGGTTTGATAAAAAAAACCCACATGAATTTATGGAATAAAGGGGCCTCCCTCCAAGGCCATTATTCAAATTGGAATTTTGTTAAGGTAACCATAAAGTAACTATTAATGGCTGACCGATCTCGGAACCATCCACTCAGAACGCCTTGCGGTCCATAAAACCCCAGATTCCAAAGCTAGCGATTGAAGAGCCCATAAATGCAAAATATTTTTTTAGTATAAATGAGTGGATTCCAAAAAAAAATTACATGTGTTCGGCATCTTGCGGCAATCGCTGTAGGTTGGGATCACCAGTACCGGGCTCTCCACCAGCAGCGCTCAAGACATGTTGATCTTCCGGGCGCAGAACATTCAGGCGGGGCTGTAACCAGGCCCTGTCGAGACAAAAGGTTATTGTCAAGCTCTTTAAAGGTTGGGGCTTTTCGACTAATTGCCAAATCCATCTTAGGGTGCCCGGATGCCTCTTTACTGTGCAAAGACTATCAATGAAATCACAGGGATGGGCATGCAAGAACACAACCCAACAATGGGTGGGGAAACCCCACACCACTACACCCGACTACCCTTCACACACACTCCAACCAACCGTGCCCTACCACACCCAAGCCAAACAAAGAATAAAACGATAGGTGAAGATCCCCGCGTGCCACAAGACACCAAAGCTCCACACCAACTCACACCAGCCCAAGCCCACCTCGCAGTGACAACCCCAAGCACAACAGCATAGAAATCAAACAGGGGAAACTCCAATGCAGGGAAAAAAAGCCTCCTTATTGCAAAACGTAGCCACACAAATCAATAGAATAACATATAAAAGATGTAGCCCCACTTACTTCACCAGATCGAACCACCCCACAGCGCACAGACGGATAAAGAGCGATCACAAGCTAGGGCTTGGGTGCCCTAGCTCGACCCGAAAAGTTGTAGACGCCATCCCCAAATCAATATATGATTTTCTAGGAAACTCTAGAGTGGGGAAAATTCTACAAATTTTGGATCTTTTATTCAGTCTAACAACAAACTTTTCTTCCCTCAAGGCTGTCATTTTAAATAGGATTAAAAGTCTTTATATTTAATATTGCTGACAATATCATATTGCTATTCAAATCTTGATATTAAATGTGGTCTTGCAGTTGGTTCATTTAATTGTGGCTATCATTTTAAATATGGTCAAAGGTTTCTGAATTTAATATTTCTAACAATATCATGTCACTATGCAACCTCAACATTGATGTTTCTATTATTAAAGATTGGCTACACAAGATGGGAAGTCTTTCTATTGTTAATCTTGTTGTTTCTAACTCATTTATGGCTTTTTTTTATAGGCTCAGTCAATGAGAATCAAGATGTTATCACGACGAAAGGAACCACATTTTTTACTTGTCTCCATTAAATCAATGGTCACTACATTAAAATCAAATCTTACTTGTCTACGTTAAATGGTCTTATTTTGGATTGCATTGATATTTGTTATATGAATATTGTGAAAAGACTATTGAAAGTGGGATTCTTACTAATGCTTCATTTATGAGTTCAAAATCATTAGTCTTTTCATTTGAAAAACTTTCTATTATTTGAAGTTAATGCTTAAAACTACTTTTTTATTAAATAATTAAATAACTTGATCCTCACATAATTTTCTTTTTTATCTTGCAGGAGGGATTTTGTTTGCACATGAAACTTGCAACATTAAAACATTAGAAGCAATCTTTGAAGACTTTTGGAGTTGAAGAAAATTAAGCACTTAACTTGAACTTGACAAAAGCATTTTTAAATGCTTAGGACTTTCATTCTGGCTTTTATTTTTTGTTTTAAGCCAACTAGATCAATTTGGGTTTAAAGTCAATCATTGATTTGATTTCTTCAAAGTTGGCTAAAATTGAACATATAAACATACTAGACACTAGTTTTTGGGATAAAATTGAGTAGACAAATTTCACACTTCTTTTGGTGTTTAAAAAGAATTCACTTTTTCTTTGGGATTCAAAATGAACATGTGTATTTAATGCTTTGTAATCTTTTTTGCAAAATAATCTCATCTAAAAATAAATATGCACTTCTCTCATGCTTCATGATGATCTTGATAATCAAAAGTCTTTTTGATGACATTAAATTGCATAAAAGATTTCCTCCACACTTCATTTTGGGAATTAAAATTGAACAAATCTTGCGAGTGCGAGTTAGGTATATCGCGTGCATTCTCCCTTTGTTTCTAAACAAAGTTCGATCGAACTATGGATGTGCTTGCTCGTTATTGTTTACCTTTTGAGGGGGCTGCCTAAGAGACACATCCGAAAGGAGAACTTGAAGGTGACTCCAACTAGTTTTTCATTCAGGCTTGTATATAAATGGATAAGACTAAACTGTCAAGTCCTCATGGTATGTAGGCCTTAGTCGTACAGTGTCTTTCAGAATGGGGTACTACCGTAAAAAGTATAAGTGCACCCTAGTAGGATTTATTAAAGCCTTTAGTGGCTTGCTGGATGCTTGTAAGGTGCCATGTCCCCGATGTCCCATCATTAAGAACCTTGTTTGTAGTAGCCAACCAGTCCATCCAATGAGTTTATCAAAGTGGTGCATTGGAACTTAGATTCCAAGAAGTTACTTGCCATGTCCAATCTTGGTTAAAATATAGAGGTTAAGACTTCATTCTTAACATACCTTTATATTTTTTCCTTGGTTGCATGTAAAATCATCTCTTCTACTATGAAGGGCATGAGGTAAGCCCACCAAGAAAAATGTACCAATTGAGCTAGGATGTTATATTGCTTGTGAGTCAGTTTGAAAACACAATGCTTGGATCCAAAACATCAAAACCAACATTCAACAAATCATTAGAATTTCAAACTCTTTGAGAGGAACAAATACCTTTGAAAAATCCTCGAGTTACTACTTGTCCCTAGGGTTCTTATCCCTAGAACACTTCTAAACTCTAAGACCTACATCTTGATTTGTTCATTCCAAATTCAACAATAGGAAACTATGCTCTTGAAACCTTGTTTTCACATAATGGACCTTGTGGAATGGAAAGGAATTGAGACATAGACATTTAGTTTGAAAACTAAACAAGAAGTGTGTTTGTGGTAAAAGCAAGTCATTAGCCAAGATTAACTCAAATTGAACCCCACACATGTGCTTGTTTATCTTCTTATCATCTTTCGAGCAAACATTGGTCTCTTGGTTTGAACTACTCTTAGAGAAAAGCATGTTCTTCAATATCTTGGTCTAGTAGACAAAGTCTCTCCAAGTCTCTTAGGATCAAAATCAAAACTTTCATCCATCTCCCAAACATCAAATCAAAATCACCTCATAAACAATCCTTGGAAATCTTGAAAAAATCCCTCATGCTAAAGTTTGGGCAAATCATTCAAATCAAATCAAAATCATCTTGTTTGGTTAGGTGTGTCTAGATGAATCCTTCTTTACATATTTAGTCAAATTAACATCTTGTGGACAAATTTACTCTAGGACAACATCCAACCTCTTAGAGTTTATGAGTTCACTATCCAAATCAAATCAAACCAATCCCAAATCAGATCAAACATTAATCCAAGTCCTAAAGTTTAGTATCCTCTTCAAAGTTTCCTAAGAGTTCCAGTCATTCACCAACCATCCATCTTCCATATCTCATCATCATTGTTTTGATCCTTAAAATATTAGACTTTCTTTTTTTGTACCTAGAGTTTGGATCAATCAAAATAATTAGAGGTTCACATCCCACATTCTTAAAAATTGATCCTTATTTTATGTTCCAAACTAGACCTCAACACAAGAAGAACATGGAATATAAACCTGATCCATACATCATGAGCGGTCTAAACCAACCAAACTATCAAAGCCTCACAATTCCAATTGATTGTCAACGCTCACATTTATACAATCCGTACATGGGATCATTATCTCTTACAAACGTCGATGGTACAACAAATGTGAGTATGCCTAGTCAAAAGTTTGGAACACCTTTCCTGATGGTAGATTTAAATCCAAGTCCAAAACTACAAATCTATCAACCAAACACTCAATGCATGAGTCTTCCACAAATCAACATTATCCCACTGACTCCCTACATGCAAAATGTGAATGTACCAAGTAAAAATTTACCAAACATGAACATTTTGAATCCAAACTTGGTAAACTTTGGGATGGATAGGTTCGCAAATCATACAAATGTTGTTCAAAGTCCAAACAAGATGTTAACGTTTCCATATATTGATCCAAGTCAAGGTAACACCATGCAAAATCAAAGTTACCTAAATCAAGGCAATGTGATTCCCAACCACAACAATGTTCAATTTCAACCTATACTACCAAATCTGAACACCATCCCAAATCAAAACATTGTCCAAAATCAATTTTTCGATGATCCCCTATGAACACCACAAGTGTACATCCCAAATTTTCTTCAACAAAAGCCAAATCAAGGGAGTCAAATTCAAAATCAAGATCAAATTTCACTAGAGCAACTTGCTGCACATGCCAAACTAATTGAATTATTGAGCCAAGAGATATCTTCACTCCAAAATCAATAAACTCTTCCATTGGTTAATCCATGTCATCAAAGTATTGAGTTGTGTCCACAACCACATCAAGAACAATATCTCCAATGTCAAGAAGTTAGATATCAAGATCGACCACATCAAAAAATCCAACCCCCACATCTCGAAGATCAATCACCACATTTCAAAGATCAATCACCACATCTCCAAAATCAATCACAACAAGGTCAATTTAAGACACAAATCTCACAAGGTAATAAGAAAAAATACACACCACTTGGGAAACCAATCAAATCAATCCTACAACAATTGGTACAAGAAAATATCATCAAGCTCTCCATCTATGGGAACTATCAAGAACCCGTAGTTAAACCACTAGGGTATAACGAGGATCACCATTGTGATTTTCACAAAATAAAGGGACACACAACATAAAGTTGTATTCGACTCAAAAATATTATCCAAGAATTCATTGATCAAAAGATAATCACTATTGGGGATAACGATGAAGATCCAACCACTACTAATAACAATGAAAATATTTCAACCACAACTGTTGAAAATAAGGATCAAGATAAATCCATCATTGAGCACCTTGAAGCTATGTCTACTTCATCCAATGATCAAATCAACATATGTCAAGAGTCACTTTTCAATCATGATCAAAATCCACCAACCAACAATGATCCAATCCAAGAAATTTCAACATCACTTGACCCTATAGTTGAATACATTCACAATCTCTCTGCCACAATTGTTGAAAAAAATGATCAAGATCTATCCATCGAGGAAGATGTTTCTACCCCATCTAATGATCAACTCACCATACATCAAGAACCACTTTTTAGTGATCTATTCCAAGGAGTGTTAGAGTTATTTGATCTTATTGACATAATCCATGATCCATCAACGAATGATCATGTTGAAAATGTCTCTACATCGCCTTATGAGTTAGAGGACATATCTCAAGAATTTATTCTAAAGCATGATCAACATCTTTCACTAAGGTCTAGCAATGGTCCTTTCCAAGACATGTTGACCTCCTTTGACCTCTTGGTTGCAGATATTGAAGGAACCCTAAAATCGACACTTGATCTAAGTCCACCCAAAGATCAAGAGGATATTGAGCCACTTCCCATTCCCAATGAGGACATCCAAGAATCCTTTATAAGCAATCCATCCTTTGAAACTTACCCATGTCAAGAACTTGATCCAAAGCATGTCGAAAGCAATTCTAAAATCATTCAAGATCAAGAATTCGTATCTCTGGGATACTACAATGATCTAATGGACACTCTCCTATCTATACAAGATGTCACAAAAGATGATCATATCCACATGATAGTACATACTCCTCCATCTACCCATGAGATTCTTTATGTGGATGGACATGTAGATGATCTTCATTCGAAACAGGATTCCTTTACTCTTGACATTATGACACAAAAAGAGAATTATTGATTCCTATAGTCAAATAGAGTTGTCAACATTAGGATCAGATATATCCCAAATTTAGACTAAGAACATCATGTATGAGGATATCCAGCATTATCCACTCAAGGAAACAAGTCAGACAGAACATAGTATTCTAGAGTCAGCAGAGCAACAAATTGAAATAGTGTCATCTGCAGTGGTCATTTGTCAGAGCATTTTTACTGAACAAGACATCTCAAAACAAGCCGAATCAAGGAACGAAGGTGCCACTACCACCATACTGGGGGTAACTTTATCTAGTACGAATGTCAACATAGGGAGCATGAAGAATAGTTATGATGAAACTGATGCCAATACTACAACCAGCCATGTCATGAATCTTCATCCACCCATCACCCCATCCACAAACTGGGACCAATTTCAAAAGAAGGATTTGAATCAAAGCACAAAGAACATTATCAAAGAAAAAGAAGTAGAGAAGCATGAAGGACAAATAAAATACACATGGATACCAAAAAATACAAAGAAAGATCATCCCTATCAAACTCCATCAGTCAAAGAAACTATGGGGCAAAATAAAAAAGGGAAAGGTATCCATAAAAGATGTCCACAAAGGAAAAATCAGGCTTCCCTAGTGACATACAAAGTATATCAAGTAGTTGGTCATAATTCCATGCACACTTTCGTATCCACCCATCATTGCTCATCTTCCCAAGTTTGGAGAGTCATAGATTCCAAGTTGCCAACCAATCCATATTTTATTCCTAAACACACTTCATCCATGCCTCCACGCATGATATCTAATTCTTACATTGACCATTTATTGGAAATGACCCTTCATCATAAGGATTCAGAAGGCACTCTATCACGATGTGTGCACAAAGACAAAGTCAACTCCGATATCAATGAAGCAGATTAGGTATCTCAAAAGTTGTATTCAAGTGCACATATCTTAGCAAAATAAATTCTTCAAAAAGGATATCGATGGAACATTATGATAGAAGCATCTACATCGACACCACTAGGTGGTTCGACATGAGCTTAAAATCTTTCAGAAAAACTAAAAAAATAAAAAATATATGAAAATCCAAAAAAAAAAGAAAAAAATCATGAAAATAGTAAAGATAAAAAATCGTCCTCTAGTGAAAACCGCATAGGTGGCACTTTGGACAAGACCATGATGAAAACCTAGAAAATAGGCATCATGTGTAGAATCGAACATCTACGTGCGCTAGTCCAAGTGGAAGCATCTTAGCCCATCCATAATAAATCCATCATTCCATCCATCCCATGCATAATAAATCCATTCATCCATGAACCATTTATTCAATCCATTTTCATATATATGCATCCATAGTCTGATTTATCTTGATCTTGATGAACTTTAGGGCATAATTTACACTTGCTTATGGTAAAGTTCTTGACATGGGTCATTTTCATTGATCCAACATTATCTGATCCATGAAAGATTATCCAAATGACCATCCTCTATCTGAAACTATTATCTTATCACAAGATAATCCTTGGCATCCTTTGCATTCTTGCCATATCCATCCATCCATACACTTATCCAAGCATCCACCCATCGCATTCCATACATTGCTAGACACTGGGGGCAGATATTTACATCTTGCTTTGGGAATAAATCTTGATCTATATCCTCCAACTTATGTGGTGATCCAAACATTGGAAAACGTAAAATAAAATTAGTCCACCACTTGTGAGAAAAAATCCAAATCACTAGCCCATGACATATTTTGACAAGAAGATGTTCCTTATCAAGTGTTATATTCAATTGAACATCAATCCAAACAATCAAATATCAGTTGCATCTAATTTGCATGTCGACATCACATCAAATCATTCAAAACAATTTTGTTCCAAATCAAGCTTCAAAATATTGATCAATCAACTCCAATCAACCCATCATCATCTTGGGGATATCTTTCCTAATCATTGTGTTGCTTAACACTATCCTTGCATTGTTGTGCATCCTCAACAATGTTATCATCATCAATCTGGATCAATCAAATCCTTGCATTGTTGTGTATCCTCAACAATATTATCATCATCAATCCCTCATCATCTTGGGATATCCATCCTAATCCTTGTGTTGCTTAACACTATCCTTGCATTGTTGTGTATCCTCGACAATGTTATCATCATCAATCCATCGATATGATCAATCAACCTTAGCTTGGTTTTCAACAAAATCCCAAAATAGATCACTGATATCATCACACATATCCATATCCAAATCATCAAAATCATGCAAAATCCCAAAAACATCCAAAACATATTAAAAATCCAAAAACATCCATAAAAATAGAAAATGTCAAAAAAAAAAATGAAATCCAAACTACAATCTCTGAGCTTAAACATGGAGCAAGGCTAATCTTTGATCAGGCCCCGAGACACAAAATTCAAAAACATTAAAAAAACTAAGAAAAATAAAACATCCAAAATCACATCAAAATCCAAAACATTCATAAAATCTTAGAAACCCCAAAACATTCAAAAAATAAAAATCAAAACATTTGTAAAATCTTGAAAATACCAAAAAACAACCTCAAAACATTCCAAAATGTCAAAAAAACATCCAAATATTTGAAAAATCTATCTGTCCCTCACACTGAAATAATCAATCATCCATAATAAACTAATCGTCACCTTCATCCTTTGGAAAAACAAACAAAAACAATTACAACAATCACCAAAAGCAAGCTTCAAACGTAAAATCAAAATTGAAACAACAAGCTTTTAAATGAAAAATCAAACTCTTGATCATTTTCAGACATGTCAATCAACCTTATATCAACACCTATCAATCAACTTATCAACCCATCATCATCCTATAGAATGCATGTCCTAGGATATATCGTTCTGACGATGGGCATCATTTTGGATATACTTGGATTCTTATCCTATTAAAACACATCCCTTTGGCTGAAGGTATGAAGAACATTGGCTTGTTTGTGTACTTGATCTTTTCTTTTGATTTATCTTATTGCGCTCATTCCAATTACCTCTCAATGATGTCTAAGAGGTTTAGAGAGAAAGGAATGGGGCATCGATCATTATCTTTTTGTCTGTTGTGCTTGTTGGACGTTCTTGTAATATAACTTGGTGAATACTTGGTTTGTTAGGTACGTCCTAGCAAGGTTTCTGTATGTCAAGTGTGAACAAGAATAATCCTATTTGTTTGTCGAAGTCAAAGTCCATAACACTAGGTACAATGCCATCCTAGTTCTTTATACTTTGATGCATCATATCTATGTGTTATCAAACATAAGGTAAGTAGCCCTTTTAAAATCCCAATCCTTGATAAGCGAAACATCATCTATCATCATCATCATCTCTAATAAAGTCTCACCAAATCATGGACTTGTTGGATCCTCTTGTCATCATCTCATTTTCTTTTTTCTTCTCCGCACTAACATCACGTCATGAATAGTTAGTCATCATCACCAATGCATCCATCCTGCATCCACAAACCATCAACATTTTACACATCATCTTACCATACATTTTCATCACCATAATATAGATATGTTAGTCTAAGCATCTCATAAAATCATACATTTGTATAAAACATTCATTGCATAATCATATAGGCATCATTGCATCATCCATCTGACATACATCATATCATCATTTAAGTCGTTTAGGATAATATAGATTGGTTATTCTAAGCATCTTAAAACCATCTCATTTGCATCATCATCATAACCATCCGTACATCCATCTTGAACCTCTTTATTGTGAGATCGACCCTCAAATCGAATCTTTTCCCTTGATCTCTCGAGGGGGAAATGAACTAGTGTACTTCTTTCAGCTAAGGCATCCAAAAAAAAAATCAGATTTTTTTGAATTTTGATGGCAACAAGTTTATTCTTTGAACCAACGCAACAAGTACATTGCCTCAAAGAGGGGAAAAATGTAGACATACAAAATTAGCATCATTCACATTCATCCATTCATCAGGTGAATCAACTTCATTAATTTCAATCTCCTAAGGTCATCCATTAAATAAATCAACTTTGTTTAAATTAAGTCTAACATCATCCTTTTAATTAAATAAATCAAACTTTATTTAATTAAAATATCAAAATTCATATTCCTCCCTTTTGATTTAAATAAATCAAAGTATCAAGTCAAATGGGTCAAAATCACTTAACATCATCTAAGTTAATATAATCCTGATTAATCTAATCTAATCACCCATCACATCCTCTAGCTTTTCCCACTTGCACAAATAAAGCATTTTAATTCATTTATTAAAATCCTCATTTTTCCTCAACAAGGCATCTTTTGAGAATATTCCTCAAGGTTGAATTTGAAAACAAGTTGACTTGTCCCTTCCAACATGGCAATAAATCCCCTCTTACATGTCCCCCACTTGGCATTAAAGTCTCATTTTCTCCCTCCAACAAGCCAAATTTGAATTTGAAAAGGCCAACCAATCTCATTTATTGGCACATTGACCAAAACTTGCACATTCCTCAAGCACTCACAAGGTGACAAGTGGCTCCTTCTCATTGGCTAAATCTTTGTCCCACATTGCTCTCTTTTGAGCACTCTTTCAAATTGAGAGTCTATAAGTAGAAGCTTCATTCTTCAAAAATCTATCCACAACCTTCATGCAAAGTTACTCTCTTCAATTGAGAGCTAATTTTGTCCATTTCACTCCATCTTCAAGGCATCTTTCATTGAGCTTAGCAAGGATTGGGAAAGGGTCACTTTGCACAAGTGACACCAATCCACTATGGAATAGGTACATGCAATGATTTTATATGTCTTTTAATCATCCTTGTTATTTGTTGTATTTTTTTAGCATTGACATGTTATTTCATAGGAGTGTTCGTAGGTTTGCATATGCATGAACTAATCCCACGAATGAGTGTTGGAATAGACTGATCACTTGCAGATTTAGGGGTGCTTCATTATAGGAGGTGGCATGTTAATAATTGCATCAATTTTCTTTGTTTCCACCTCAATGTCTCTATGAGATATGACAAACCCCAAAATTTTACCACTATCTACACCAAAGATACACTTTTTTGGATTTAATCACATATTATATTTACGTATTCATTTCTAAGATTTTCTGAAGAACATTTACATTATCTTGTCTTGTTAAGGATTTAGTAAGGAAATCATCAACATAATCTTCCAAAACTTTGTGAACGTAATCATGAAAAATCAATGTCATTTCTCATTGATAAGTTGTGCCGACGTTCTTTAAACCGTAGGGCATCACAACCCAACAAAACGTTCCCCAAACAGTTGTAAAGGTGGTTTTGTATTGATCTTAAGGATTAATAAGGATTTGATTATAACCAGAAAATCCATTCATGAATGACAAGAAAGAATATCCAACAGTGGAGTCCATGATCATGTCAATTGTATTAGGAAGTGGAAAGTCATCTTTTAAAGAAGCTTTATTTAAGTCACAAAAAATTGTACATATCCTAATATGATTATTGGGTTTAGCAACTGCGACAATGTTTGAGATCCAAGGAGAATAATCAATAGGTCGAATGAAGCCTGCATCAAAGAGTTTTTCAATCTCTACTTCAACATGCAAGGCTATGTTAGGGTGCATTTTTCTTATCCTTTGATGAATGGGTTTAACATTTGCAGAAAGAACGATGTTGTGTGTCACAATTTTTGGGTCAATTCCTGGCATATCGGAATATTTCCAAGCAAAAATTCTAGGAAAATCATGAAGCAAGGTTGTAGTGTCCTCTTGTTCTTCGTCATCAAGGCACTTCCCAATCTTAATAACTTTGACTTTATCATTAATTTCCATTGGTACATCAATTGTATCTCCTGAAGCGAGTGCATGAGATTTAGGAAATTTAGACTCATAGGGTTCCTCAGTGATATAACTTTCTTTTTGCTTGGTAATGGTCATCGCACGAATAATTCCTTTTATGGGAGTAGGAGAGGATGCACTATCATAAAATCCTAACATTTTTTTAAGATTTTCATCACTATCAACATACTACCATGATTGTGGTGAATTATTATCAATCAATTCAGGATGTTGGATGGTTAGTTTATGTTTTGGTTGACATGTAATAGTGTTGGTGTTCAAAGATGGTCATTGAGTAGCTTTTGTCGTCTTAGAGAAAAATAGCCCAATCTAATTTTTGTCTCTTGCGTATTAGGTTCAATAGGAACACAAATACCTTGTTCATGTTTTCCGCACCCTTTTCTAGTATTTCCTAATTATTTCACAAGTTCATAGCCTTTTCCATAATTTTTTTCCATTTTTGTCGGAGTAGGCGGGGATTGATAATCTATCTCATTAAAATTTGTTGTGTATGTTGTATTTTCTTCCAAAGTAGAAGAGATAGATGTTTGAGAAGATTGTTCAGAATTTAGAGTGGACATGGTCATTGGTTGTTCTTGATTCTTATCTTTCTTTTGTGTGATTATGTATTCACCCATAAATGAAGGTGTGAATTCTAAGGATCCCCAATCATCACCGAATCATTTAGATGTTGATTCCTCATCGTTGTGTTTAATTTCGAAAGGGTCTATATTGGATGTTGGAATTAATGTTTTCAGAGGACTTGTAGCTCATTTTTCAAGGTGCAAGCAACTTTCAAGCTCAAGGTCTTTTTCCACTTGATAGATGTGATTGTTATAGACATATTTCATGATACAATGAAGGGTCGAAGGCACAACATTTATCTCATGAATCCATGGTCTACCTAAAATAAGATTATATGAAAGATCATAAGGAATGACATGAATAGGAGTTTGCAAAGTAACCACCCCAACTGTAATAGGTAAAGTGATTATACCGAGTGGTTTGTTTGTTGTATTGTCAAATCCTTGAATGGATACAAAATCGTACTATTTGGGACATATCAACGTGCAATCTATCAAGGAGATTCACACTTTACACATTAAGGGAAAAACCATTATCAATAAGGGTTCTTTTGATACCTATGCAATTAAATTGAGCAATTATCATAAAGGCTTCATTTTGTTTTCGCAACTCTAAAGGAGAGAGCTCATGTTGATGGAAAGTAATGTCTAGATTCGTGCTATGGATTAAAGCTACCACATCATTCGGAGTTGTACTAGGAGGAACTGTAATTTGTTGCAAGGTTGTTTGAATAATAGTGTGGTAAATTGGTGAGTTCTAAAGTAAATCCCAATGGGAAATATTTGTAGGAGTATTCTCTAATTTTTCAACAAGATCATACTCCTTTGTGTGTGGGAGGAAATGAGGAGCACTAGGCGGATTGGGTAAAGGTAAAGAGGGTGCGGTTGGTTGTGGTGGTTGCAGATTGTTTCGGGTATTATATGTATGAGCAATATTAACATTACTTGATTCTTGCAACACATTGGTTTTAGGTGGGTAAAGAGTGTACTCAGGTTTATTGGAAGGATGAAGTTTATGCGAGGTGGGTAAAGAATGACTTGAGGTTGAATCACATTAACATCCTTAGTTTAAGATTTCTCACAAAAAACCTTAGTGGATGATTTGAGTGAGATGAAGTCCTGAAGGGAGTCATCTAACAAGTCCAAGTCATCATGAATTAAAGGTTTGAGGGGTAAGTTATTGCTAATTGGTTTAAGTTGTTCCACATCAAAGGTGTTAATGTTTGTTATTGTGGGTTGGTCACAACAAACCTTAGTGGATGAATTATGTGAGATGAAGTTATGGAGGGCTTCATCTAACAAGTCAAAGTCATCACGACCAAAAAGTTTGAGGGATACATTATCGTTAAGTGGTTTAGGTTTCTCATTACAAGCGTTAGAGGATGAAGTGAGTGAGAGGAATTCCTAAAGAACTTCATCTAACTTATCTACATCATCACTACTAAGGGGCTTGGATGAGATGGTGATTATAATTTGAGTCATTTGTTTGAAAGGTCTTTTTGATGTTTTAGTTTTTTTTGTTTTTATGTATTGATGAATCTAATCTAAAAGAACTAGGAACAAATATTGAAAAGGAAATTTGCAAAAATCTAAGACTATCCATAAATGTCATGAAAGAAAATGATGCTTATGCTAATGAAATAGAAGATAACTAAACTATGACATAAAAGAAACAACATGAAACATAAATGTGCAAAGCAATAATCTGAATTCTAGAAACTTTGATTCAAAAATTGCAGTGGGGCTGATTTTCCCAAGGTGGTGAATGAGTCCCAGGGGAGGCATTTTCAGGTTTTTTCTTTTTTCTTTTTACTTTTCTAAATGTTTTTAGGTCTATACAATGCATATAGAGACTGATAATGCAAAATTTTGAAATGAAGTAATGAAATAAGATGCAATAATGAACTCTAAATGATACTTTCACTAATGCAACTTTAAGAAGCCCTAGGATGCAAAAACAATGCAAAAGAAAATGTAATTAAGTCCTATGATGCAAATATAAATGCAAATCACAATGATATGATGTTCAATATGCAGGTTCACCAAAATAAACCATACATTTTTGGGCATGAGGCTTATAGGCTACTCTTGTACTCTTAGGATGCTTCACCTAAAAGGAGAGAGATAAACCTCACAAAAAATCAATTTGGTTCACTCAAATTAAGATGTGTATGATGTTATTAATGCTAAATGAGATGATCTAAATGAAACTAAGCTAAGTAATTGACTGATTTTGAATGAAAAACCTAAGAAATATGCAATTTTTGAAAACACAATGATGCTTTTAAAAAACTTAAAATGATGAATGAAAATGCAAATTAAACTAAATAGAAAGAAAAATATTAGAATGTGTGCACTTGAGAAGCTGAAGAGGACTGGAAAGCAATTTGGAAATCTAACAAATATGATTTTGACCTAACTAGGACTCATTTGCCACCCTGGGTGAATCAGTCCCAGGTCAGGATTTTTCTGCACATAAACTATTTTCTGCTAACTAGGTGTCTAGATTTGCATCTAACTCAAAATGTCCCCTCAAGAGGGACTCATTCACCATGCATGGTGAATCAGTCCACTTTCAAGTTTCTGTAATTTCAAGTTTATGTTCTGCACCTTGACACTTGTACAACACTTTCTTATGGAAACCCGAATCGGGATCTCAAAAAATTCTTGTAAAATAACTTAAATTATTTTTCTAATCAGGGGTTTTCCTTGGTCAAACCCCTAGTTGGGTAATTAAACCTTGAATGGAGATAAATCTACATAAAACCCTAGTCTTAGATGTGTTAAAGACTAGGAAAGTTTGAAGTATGTCAAAAACCTTATTCTATTGTGCAAGAATAAGAAATGAAAATATGATTTGAATGACGCAAGATCTCAACCCTAGAAATCTCACAACACATAAAAAATGGAGACAAAATGACAAGCAAATGAAATTTAAACCTTAATATGAAGATAGAGAAGAAATGGACGATGGAATCAGTTTGAAAACAAGTCTTTAGGTGTGATTTGATGACTAGTTGCATCTCCTCAACCTATATTTCTCCACATGATTCACCATAGGTATCTATCATCAACTCTTTGCAATTTTGAACTTTGTTCCAAAAAGTGAGCTTCAAGACCTACAAAAAACCCTAGTTTTCTACGCTAAAACTTCAACTTTGCTAATTAAACTTGTTGTACAAGACTTTATTTTAGAAATTTCTTTTGTGAAATGACTAAAAGGATGTGTATAATGACTTAAAATGAGTATTTATAAGCACAACCACCTAATTTTCCCATTATTTAGACCTAAGAGGCTGACATTGGCTAAAAAATTAAGTTGAATTAATTGAATTCCTACTCAAAGTTGAAATTTCCCTCAAAAGGGACTCATTTTCCACCCTTGGCGAATGGGTCCCACTAGTGGTTTTCGAAGGTGGTTTTTCAAGATATGGACGAATTGAATGTTGTTTGTCAGGATTTAAGTGAAACGGGCCTTTAGATAAAACATAATAGGTCTTAGGGGCCTATAAATGTTCTTTTGAAGGATAATTAGGCATGAAATTGTCTCTTTTGTCAAGAGGGTCTGATTTTCTACATCATATAGATTATCGAGAGTGGAGGGCTAACTAATTCAATCCAATCATAAGTATTTGTAATTAGTCAACTACGAGTTTAAGGATTAAGCTAAATGAAAATCACACTTGTGATAGCCCATCAACATTTAAATAGAAGAGAATGCAAGAAATGAAATATGAATGTATATGTGTCATGGAGACAAGAAAAGGAATTATAAAGCCTTAGGGTCTAGCATAGGTCACCGTGAATATGCCTCCAAAGAATAAAAAAGATATTAATTATGGAAAAATTACACATACACAAGATAAAATAGTACACGATGACACTATAATAATTTGGAAAGATATTAAAATAAAGTCTTAAACTAGATCATAAAATCCTATTTTATATTTTCTAAGGTCATTTATAAAGATAGGGTTGTCAAAACAATGAGCAACATAAGAAGTAAAATTTGTCAATTTTTTGGGCAAGGGCCAACCATTTGCAATATAAAATTTTAACCTATTATGCACAATTATTTACTAGCATTTGAGGAACATATCCATAATTGTATTTAGCTAAATTCTATTTTTCTTGTAGTGTTACATTGAGCACCATTGTTGTATTATGAGATGAGTAAAGTATAAGATAATATTGGGTTAGTGTTTGGGTGAAAGAAAAATCAGTTGTCCCATTTTGGTGCCACCCTAGTTTTGGCTAAAATTACTTTGCAATTAAAAATTACATAAAGGCTTTGATATGGGGGTGGTTAAATCTTAGTCTATGGGAGTTATATTAAACTCCATATGCTTAAATTAAACCCTTGAACGAGCCTCCTTTGCTCCTATCAAATGTTGTTAAAGCAATTTCACCTCACCTTTTGGGGATCAAATGAATTCATCCAAAGGCACCATTTTGCAAGTAGATAACCTTCAATGATAGCTAATCAATTCCATTATAAAAAAATAATGATATATATTTAAGAAAATAGGAAAAGTAATAAATTATGCAAAAAAATATCAAAAAATGTACAACACTCCACATGGGTGTCCTTGTTTCAATGAATAATAGACATAAAATTAATAATGTGTCTTGTGATAGGGTCTAATAAATATTTTCTTGTAAAAATGCAAACATGCTTTGTCACTAATTTTGAATGAGTGTGACACTATATTTTGTTATAGAACTAAGTTTATATTTATCATTGATCATTTCTGTGGAAGTATTCATTTATTGTTGAATGTATTGAATTTTCTCAATCACATTATTTTCTATGAAAACCTCCTTTAGCTTTTAAAGGGTTGATGTACATGATAGAGGAATATCATAATCTACATTTATGGTTTCCAAGTGTTAGAAACAAAAATACAATTTCAATGAATTGTAATTAGGAGACATGCCCATAGAGTTCTATTGTAATTACGTTGAATGAAGAGTTGTACTTGACCCTACAATATTTGTTTCATTAATTCTACATTATATGAAAAGATACATAATCATCCTATTAATTACATCTATCTGGGCATCATGATTTGAAGATGAAATGTAATTTATTTTGTATTTATGTCCATCACTATCGAACATTATTTTAAATAATGGGTTAAGAATACACATCTTTATTATATGATGATGAAATATATTTTAAAATAAACAGATTCATTCTAAATTACATATAGATTTTATTTCTAAAGCTAATATTGTACTTGTTTAGATTGAAGGAATAAACATCTTTGTGAATTTGTAAACTACATTTCATGAAAACTAAGTTTGTGAATATATTAAAGTAGGAAAAGAAACACATGTTAAATTTATGCTTGTTGGTTATCTTAGATATGTTGTAGATTATTGATGTATTTGTAACATCATCTATGATACATGTCTAATATAGTTTATTCATCAAT
>VDFB02147251.1:0-25407 GCA_007258455.2 Sequoia sempervirens | reverse complement strand
AGGTTCCCAAATCCGTCTTAGGAAGGACCCACCATGCTGATGCTGCACTACTCTGATCACATCAGTGAAAACATCATGCCAATGTTGCACTACCCTTCCTTGTAACTCCAAGGTGTTACCATCCATGTTACCCAAACTGAAAGATCTTAAAGGACTGAGATCAATATCATGCAATATTTCATGTCCACGATGCCCCGAATCAACAGTATCAACCACACCACTGTCAATCATAATTCTAGGCAAGAAGAAAGATAAGCTACTCAACTCAAAATCAATCTTCTCAGCATACCTCCACATGGTAATAAACGAAGTCATGACTGCAAATGTGACATCTTCCAATCTTCTTGCAAAGAGGAAAGCAATCCTTTGCAAGAGCCTGACAAGCTCATACTCATGTCTCCTCATGGAGCTACTATGTAACAACTGAATTATACCGACACTACCATGAAGACTTCTAATCACTCTTACGGTACCAACTCCAAGAGTCTCAAAATGAAAAGCCAAAGCATGTGGAAGTTCGCTATCCCGAACCAATATAGTAAAGAAACTATTAAAATTTGCTTCACAAACCTCCATAAGGTGAACTCCAAGAATGGAATAGGTGTGAAGGAACAAATAACCACTGCTGTTCAAGGCTGAAGTCAGCGAAGTGTAATCTGATTTTAGTACTTCGCACAAGGAAAAACAGCAGCACCAAAGAAATTCCCAAGTGTAAGTGTATGAGATGAGCATTGTGTTGCAGGATAACACCTCAAAATTGACAGGAAAACACACTAGAGTAGTCTCCAACTGAAAAATACCACCTCTTTGACAAGTAGTAATGAACCAACTCTCTTGAATGAGAGTAACTCCCCATGTACGGTGACTGGTCTACCTCCAACCAGCAAGCACGAGTCTCCAAATCTGCTCTTGTCTTAGCCAAGGATCACTCTCAAGAGCAATCAATCGTTCATCTCTCCGACCCTTACTCAAAATTTCTCTCCAATCCATTTGTTCATCAACAAATGGAACCATCAAGGGGTTGGTAAAGAAAGTAACAGCACCATTAATACTGAAATTTTGATCCTTATCCCTCCAAAAATTCTTCTTTCCACAAGTAATAAGCTCTATCAACCCATATTGAGGATCCCAAGCATGGATACCCAACTGAAAGTGATTTCCAACATACTGAAAATAAAACTCAACACATCCCCAAGTGCTAGTAAGGATCAAGTGCATACTGAAGAGATTGATGCCTCCGCTAGTGAATCTTTGAAGCCTATCCATGAAAGCTTCAACAACATTGGAGCATGAAATATTAAATGACCTCAAATCCAAATCCAAAAATAGACTAATATGTGCCAAAGTATTGTTCAACCAAAGGGATGGATTGACAAGCATGCAAACACCAAGTTCTGGTCCATCTTTCTTCCCTTCTTCATGAGTAACAAGACTAAAATCATCACTTCTTGCTGCTGTAATGAAGTTACCAGCAGCTACCAAGTCTTGCCTTGTTAACACCTTGGTGTCGAAGATGTTGAAATCTCCTCGAATCAACACTTCCCATGTAGAGACTTCATCCTCAAACCCACTTATGCATTCATTATGAAAAAGCCTTGGAAGACTATTAATCACAAAGTTTGGCACCCCCTCAAGTAATGATATCAAAGCATCCATAGACTGGGGTGTATACTTGACCTCATGCTCGGTCACTTCACCACATGACTCATTTCTCAAGTCAAAGAGAGGATTGGCAAAAGTTCCTTCAACTCCTACTTCAAAGAGAGGATTGTCAAAGACTTGGAAGTCATCCCTTTCACCTTGCTGTTCCAAATCTGCACATGCAACCTTTGAATTTCTTGTGAAACCTTCAAGATCAAACTCCTCTCGAATACTATCAAGCTCGCCAATTACTTGCTTGATTTCTTCAACTCTTTGCTCATTCTCTCGTTCCCTGAAGAGTTTGGAATCAGCAAACTGGTCTTCAACCTTTCTTAGAACCAACTGAGTTTCTTTCAACTTGTCCTTTGTTGATTTAAGCTCCAAAGTGAGTTCATCAACCATACTCTCCCTTTCTTCGAAAACACTGAAGGTCTTCTTTGCAGATTCAACGGCATGATATCTATCTTCAATCAAGCATATGTACTCGGATTTCATGGTCTCCAAGGAATCTTTGATTAGTTGCAAATTGGGAAGAGCAACTTCATCCGTGACTCCTCTTCGCCTTTCTTCCAACTAAGCCTCCCAAATAAGCCCTTCAATCAGACTATGTGTGCGATCAAATCTAGATAGAGCTCGCACTTCATCTTCAATGGACACCTCAGGTTGGCCTTCACACTCATAAGAATGCGAAGATGGTGAATTGCTGGTTGGCTGCTCTTCAAAATCAGAACTTTGTTTTGTGACATCACTGTCCTCAGAGCTGCTCCAACCTTCTTGTCTTTCATCCTCAACTAACGGAGAATGTTCAGTGTCATGGAGAGGAACATACTCCACAGTTTCTTCGACCTCAAGCTTGCAATCAGCTTCTTGCATTGGTAGATCAGCCTTGTGTTCTAAAACCACATTAAACCTTTCTTCATCAAGAGCCGTAAGGTCTTCAAGCTCTTCATCCACCTCACTGTCTTCTTGATCAAAGGCTATGGCAGCCCCTGACTCAAACGAACAATCATTGAATGCTGATTTGAAAGTTTCGGAAGTAACAACATCCTCCTTGGTGGCTGCAATCAACTTGAAGGGATCACCATGGAGCTCTTCAGAGTAAGCTTCTTCATCAAAAACAACTTCTCCTTCGGCCTCATAGCTTGCAATGCAGACAATATTTTGGTCTTCATCAAGATCAAAGGGAAACTTATCCCACACAGGTTCTTTGTCATACCTTGAAGCCAACACACTCGGATCCCACATGCTAACGGGTTGATTGAGATGGTCAACAGGAAATTGCTTATCATGCTCCTCACGAAGAGATGACTCTTTGAATAAGTCAACTCCCAAATCACTTAAGTTGAAATCTTCACTAGTAGCTCCCTCCGAGAGCTTAGTTTGATGATCAAGCCCAATACCTCCCATCTCACTATCATTGTACTGAAAATTAAAGTCATCAAAGCTGATTGCTTTGAATATTTTTTCATTCTTTTCTCCATTGGAATTATCATAAGTAGATGTGTTGCTGATTTTGTCATTAGCATCTTCATACTTACCCAAGAAGTCTTCTTGGTCTCTTGACATAAATTTATCTTGTGTAAACTCATGAGCTTTTTGGCCAGCAACATAAAAAGAATTATCCATCACCACATCTTCAACAAATGGAGGCATAAACACTATGGAATCTTTACCAATAATATTATTATGGTAATGATCAAAAGCTAGTTCAAGGACACCACTAGTATTCTCTTCATCAATGCACTCATCCCATACAACAGTTCTACTGAAATCTTCTGTGAAGCCCTTAGCTTCAAGACCTTCATAGGTTGAATCCTTATTAGGACTCAAGACTGTTATGTTCTTCTCACTGAGCTGATCATCATCACTTCCTATTACATGCAAGTCAAGGGAAGTATTATGGGGCTCTACCCTTAACTCCTCATCTGCCAAGGTATCTTTATCAAGCTCACGATCATTCTGATGTGACATGTGCACCTTTCTATCCCGACTTTCAGACTTAGAATAAATCTTTCTGATTCCCCACCTTATGTCAGGATCCTTCATTAGCGTAGACAGTTCCTGCATTAACTCAAATAAAGACTTCTCTGTAGTCATCTCTCTCTGTAAGTAGTGTCTGGTATCTCTGTCACTCATCTGACAATTAAATCATTGACTACTTTCACAGGATGGCAGGATCTTGGCTCTGATACCACTGAAATATTCCGAGCCAAAAAAAAATTCTTTTTCAATTGCAAGTTACAAACAATACGCACCCGTTAAGGTTAGCTCTAAACCAAAACGATGTTGAAAGCAACTCTACCCAAAATGTACACCAGGATCCTGATGTGGGCAAGGTGTGAGCATTGGTCAGAGGATCTTAAAGAAATGCTGATACAAAGAACTCTAACCAAGAATGCGCCGGCGAATGACGAGCATGTGGTCAGAGGATCCCTACCAACTAATAAGCTAAAATAACTCGACGTCAAGAATGTGCTTTCCAAACCGAGATGGAATGGGAGCTACCATATGACGGAGATGCTAAGAAATACAATGCAATTAAGGAAAATAAGCGAGAATGCTGAAAGTAACTCAACACCCAGAATGTGCTTTCTAACCCGGAGTGGGAAAGGAGCTACCATAGGGCGGAGATGTAAGATATTACAAGGCAATTCAAAATGTAAAGTAATCATTCAAAACATGATGAGCAAGATTAGAGAACTGCTGACAGTACTACTGTTCAGCTTACAATAAGCAATAGAATGCCTGCAAGATCAAGGAATTAGAGCTCTTCAAATTGCTGCAATAACAAAGATGTTTTCCATAAGGCCTTTAAAACTTCCTGATGCTAATCCATGAAGAAATATGCAAATTTCTCAAATCTGATCTGACAGACCAGCAACATGAATATCATAACCAGCAACACAGATCCCTAGCAATATGCTCATAACTCTCTCATTTCTCACCCAAATGAACTCAAATATGATGCAATAGACCTTCAAAATGATGGCGCCTAGCTTAGTAATAAGAAATGGCATCTAAAAGTGGTTATTAATTACTGGTACGAATCCCAAGGCACTCCAGAAAGTACGGCCTTCAAGGAATGACGAATTTGCTTTATAAAATCATAAACTTCTTATTAAAATCTGCAAATATTCATGAAAGGGCGCCTCCAATAGGGAAACACAATGAGACAATACCCAGAACGAGAATGTTTATGATTTGAGACTTGTGAACAGAAACATACATCCAGCAGTCATGACCAGCAACTCTGGAATTGATAGAAAATGATATAACTCAACTACAAAGGATAGGAAACCAACTATAACTGAAAAGACAAATCAATAACACTCAAACCTCTCAACTAGTTGTTGTCTTTCAAGCAAGAAGAAGAGCCAAACTAGGAGGCTTACATTCCTCGAAGCAATCCCAAAGCCAATCCGGCAGCATAACATTCCTGTAGACGAAAGATAATCCAAAAGAATAGAAGTAGCCTCCTTATATAGACCTTTGAGAAGATCTCTTGAAAACCCTAAGAAGTGCGCCCCACCACAAGACACTTTTAGGTTTTCTGACTTTGTTTTATCAGCTCCCTCTAAATGGCGTCCCATTCCTCTAGAGATAAAAAAATCACTTTTAAAATAATATAACATCTCTCATGGTTGGCGTCCAATTCCACTTGAGCAATTAACTTTAGGAAAAGTCGCAATATGTTCCTCATGAGAGAATAACCCTCAAAGTCCCCTTCTTTAAAATGACTTAAAGTCATATTACTAGGACAAGGGGTTATTTTATAAAATAAAACATTATTGACTTTAAATAACTTATTTCTCCAAAATGAACCTCTTAAGCCAAAAATCATGATCACCCAATGAACTGCAAGTGAAGGAAAGTTGACTAAGCTGGTGCTGACTGGACCACTGCTAAATATAGAATTTACTAAAAATAGTAAATTCAAGAAGTTGCTCAGAATGCGATGCAGGCGCCACCATTGCGAAGCTCTCTGAAAACCCAGAAAGAAACCGCAAACCAAAATCCCAAACTCCAACAAGCAGAACCCTGAATCTTCAAGAGAACCCACCAAATAGTCGGAAACCCTAATTCTTCCTCTGACTAGCCGACAGCACTCCGGGAATAGGCCATCAATCACTGAGAAGTGCAGTGCTAAAAATGGGGACATTACAGCATCTTACAGTGATATGCTTCAGGTGGTGACTAAACATTCTACTATAGTGTTTCATTATCTAGTTTAGTCGCCCTGTTGTGGTTTGCATAGCACTTTAGGCTCTAGAGTTTGAGATTCCAGTTAATTTTTGTTCATTAAGGTCAAGCTTCTTACAAGAGGATAGACAATCCGATCTGGAAGTCGATATGCATCTGCTCTGAGTAATACCCATTGGAATCTCCAGGTGGTCGTCACTCTTATCAGTAGCGTCGGCACTTGCGATTGATGCCTTCAAGAGACGCGAATGCTAGTTGATCCTCTGTGTGTATATTCGCCAATATCTCTCTCTGGAGTTGTGTGCCCAATATGACGCGATCTAAGAGAGGGATGCGTTCGATTGATTGAACAAAGGATATGCCGTGAATTCCTGATGGATGCCAATTGGAGATGAGTCGTCTATCCTGCAGAATTATAAGGCGCCAGAAATATACGGCTAGAGCCTGTGGCTCAGCCAGAACGCAATCACCCGTCCTTTGCCAGTAGCTCCCTGTTCAGTGACCAACTAGGATGTATGTGAGCGCAATTCAAATGGAGGAAGACAAAACATGAAATCGGTTCAAGAGAGACTACACACCCTGAACGCCGTGGTCAAGCAGCTACGCTCTCAGACCAAAGCAGAATTCGCTTCTCAATTTCGTGATAATTCATCAAGTCCAACTCCCACTATAAATACTTATCTACTACGCCACTTCAATTAAAGTCAACCTCAAACAAAACAAACAAAATTAAATTTCAAAACAATGAGCGCCAACCACAAGGCAGGTCGACCGCAGACTAGACTATCATTTAATTATTTGATAGTGTTTAAAAACTCTAGTTTGCAAAATCACATCGGCCCAGCTTAAGGAAAATTCAGGACATGACAATCCCCGCCTCCAGATGGTTGCTTGTCCTCAAGCAACCTTAGGTTGGGGTGTTTAAAGATTTCCACCCCCTCCCAAGTAGCATCTTCAGCCGAAGGATTCTTCCATTTTACCAAATACTCTGGGATGATCTTATTTCTCAATCGCTTCTCCCTCACATCCAGCACTGTCTCGGGCTCGAGAATCAATTTGCCTTCGTCATCAAGTGGTGGCAACTCTATTAACGGTGTAATCTGCTGTCCCAAGGCCCTCTTCAAACATGATACATGGAAAATATTATGAATTCTGCTCCCTGGAGGAAATTCAAATTCATATGCAACCTCTCCAATCTTCCTTGTGATTTTGAATGGCCCGTAAAACCTTGGTTTCAACTTTTCTGATCCGTTCCCCTTGAGAGATGACTGTCTGTATGGCTGCAGCCTCATGTATACCATGTCGTCTACTTCGAAAACCCTTTCAGTCCTTCACTGATCTACATATATTTTTTGCTGATTCTGGGCTCACTAGAGGTTTTCCTTCAAGGAATTCATGATGTCCACGTTCTGCTGAATCATGTCTCTGGCACTCGGAACTCTACTATTTGCAAGGATCAGATTCATGAAGGAGGTGGCGTCATACCCATAGAGTGCCTTGAATGATGACATTCCAATGGACATGTAATGTGTGGTGTTGTAGCAAAATTCCCCTAGATGTAACCACTTCATCCAACCTGATTGTTGCCCCGTCACATAGTTTCTCAAATACCCTTCAATCCATTTATTCACGATCTCTATTTGTCCATCTGTTTGGGGGTGGTAGCTAGTGTTGAGGGACAATTTTATATGAGCCAAGCGGAAGAGTTCTTGCCAGAACAAGTTGATGAATCTGCTATCCCTGTCACTCACAATGTTTTGTGGAAATCCTTGGAGTCTAAACACTTCTCTAAAAAACAGATCTACAATTTGAGGAGCCTTAAATTCTAAAGTAATGGCATAGATAAGAGCATACTTAGTCGGTCTATCCACTACAACATAAATGCAATCCTTAGCTTGCACCTTCGGGAGCCCAGTGATGAAATCCATCGAAATGCTTTCCCATTTCTGATTTGGAATGGGCAAGGGTTGAAACAAACCAGCTGGTAGTATATGTTCAGTTATATTTTGTTAGCACACCAAACATTCTCACATGCTGCCATATATCCCTTTTCAGCCCCTTTAAGCAAAACATTCCCTTGCGCCTGTCTTCATAGAATTCAGGATGACAACCAGCAAGAGGGGTATCATGGCAAGCTTTAATGATTCTATTCTTGACCTTCGAATGAGGTACAAGATAAACCCGATCTTGGTAGAGAATGAGCTCCTCAACCACCCTGTACTTGTCATCAACTATCTTCCCTTCCAAAACATCATTAGCAAATGCATCCTTAGCATACTCAGCTATAATACCAATCCTCCAATCAACAGATATATCAGACATTGCACACATATATGGCTTCCTAGAAAGTGCATCAGCCACTACATTGTTCTTGCCCTTCACAAATTCGATATCAAAGTCATAAGCTTGGAGTTTGCTTACCCATTTTTGTTGTCTATCATTCAAATCTTGCTGATTTAGGAAGTACTTCAAGCTGTTATGATCTGTCTTCACCACGAATTTCTCACAAACCAAGTACTGCCTGAACTTAGCAAGGGCGTGTATGGTAGCCAACATCTCCTTGTCATAAATAGAGAGAGCCCTCTCTGGACTGGTGAGCTCCCTACTCTCATATGCAATTGGGTGTTTATTCTACATTAATACGGCTCCAATGCCCTCTCCTGAAGCATCACACTCAAGTACAAAAGGAGATGAGAAATCTAGAATGACCAAAACGGGACACAAGCTCATTACCACCTTGAGTTTGTCAAATGCCTGTTGGGCTATGGGACTCCAAGAAAAAGCTCCTTTCTTTGTGAGATTGGTCAAGGGTGCTACAAGCTGAGAAAACCCCCTCACAAATCTCCTGTAGGAGCTACAAAGTCCCACAAATCCTCTCAATTGTGTCAAATTCTTGGGTGTAGCCCACTCCTGAATGGCCTTGATCTTCTCCTCATCCACACTAACCCCTTGAGCGCTAATCTTGTGGCCCAAGTATAAGATCTCGGTCATCCCAAACTCGCTTTTTGACATCTTGGCATAGAATGAATTCTTTTCAAGAATGTCAAGCACCTCCTTATATGCTTCAAGTGCTCTTCCCATGTTTTATTGTAGATCAAGATATCATCAAAGAAAACCAACACAAATTTCCTTAACTGAAGAATGAATACCTGATTCATGCAAGACTGGAATGTAGCGGAGGTATTAGTTAACCCAAACGGCATCACCAAGAACTCATAATGCCCGTAATGACATCTGAAAGTTGTCTTACGCACATCCTCATCCCTAACTCTAATCTAATGGTAGCCCGAACGCAGATCAATCTTGGAGAAGTACACTGCTCCATGTAGCTCGTCTATCAATTCATCAATCCTAGGGATAGGGTAGCGGTTCTTGATTGTCTTCTTGTTGAGAGCTCTATAATCAATGCACATCCTAAGCATTCCATC
Organism: Sequoia sempervirens; assembly: GCA_007258455.2. Taxonomy (NCBI): domain Eukaryota; kingdom Viridiplantae; phylum Streptophyta; class Pinopsida; order Cupressales; family Cupressaceae; genus Sequoia; species Sequoia sempervirens. The sequence continues at coordinate 16,138 of VDFB02147251.1, read as the reverse complement.
CTTCTTTTTGACCAGCACCACCGATGAAGCAAAAGGGCTTGAACTTGGGCGAATAAACCCCATATTCAATAACTCCTTAATGGCCTTCTCGATCTCTTCTTTGTATATTCGCGGATGACAATAAGGAGTAGTGATCACCGGTTTAACTCCTTCAAACTCTATCACATGCTGAAACCCCCTATCTGGTGGCAATTCTGATGGAATCTTGCGAAACACTTTGCACTTCTTGTTCAAGATAGCCTGAATGTCAACAGGAAAGGTTCTTTCTTCCTTCGGTGGGTTAGTATCTGTAATCAAGCACCCCGCTGCCCATGCCACTTGATCCCTACGAAAAGGTCATTCCATCCTTTTGGCTGAGACCACCATAGGACCATTCCTAGAGAGGTCCTTGAGGAAAACCTCTTTGCCATTATGCTTGAATTTCAACTCCATGGTTTGGTAATTGGTGGTATATTCTCCTAATGAATGAAGCCATTAAACTCCCAAGACCATGTCCGTGTCACCGATATCAACCACATAGAAATCATCTTTCATCTTGTGTCCACCCAATATCAACTCCATTTGTTGGATCTATTTAGTACAAGAGAGGATGTTCCCTCCAGCTGCCACAACATCAAACCCTTTGAAGTCCTCTGCTCCCAAACGCAACTTGGCCACTGTCCTCTTGTCAATGAAATTATGAGTGGCTCCACTATCAATCAACACTGTCACTTTTCGTCCTCGAAGAACTCCTCTCACTCGGAGAGAATGGTATCGTGATGCTCCTGAAAGTGTTGCAAGAGTACCTCCTATGCGACCCCCTTCCACAATGAGCTCTTGATGTTCCCCATTAGTGTCTTCCTCATTGACCTCTTCTTTACTTTATGCTTCATCATCAGAGACTACTTCAATGTAGTAAACTTGTCCCCTTCCTTGGCACCTGTGTTGATTGTTCCATTTTTCATTGCAATAGTAGCACAAGCCTTTCTTGCGAAGTTCATTCCTTGACATGCCATGTGGTCCTATAGGAGGGGCTTTTGGTGGCGGATTAGCCTTAATGAAGGGCTTCTTTGGCTGTCCTGCTTGTGTACTTTTGCCAATAGTCTTCCCTTTCTTGGTGGAATCTTCGAGACTCAAGGCTTTTCGGATAGCTTCCTCTAATGTTGTTGGCTCCAAGGCTCTCACCAAGCCACGAAATGACTCTAATAGGCCTTCAATGAAAAAGAACATGAGCCTCTTGTCCGAAACATCTGATACCATCACTGCGAGTCTTTGAAATTCTAAAACATAATCATCCATGGTGCTTGTTTGCTTGAGTCTTGTTAGCTCCTGGAATTATGCTTCAAGATCCTTCCTATTGAATCTCTCTATCAATTTATGTGTGAACTCAGCATAAGTAGAAACCTGTCCAAATCCTTGAGTCACAATGCCATGGTGCCACCACTCATGAGCCCTTCCAGATGTAGGATGGCAAACTTGATGGCTTCCTCTTCAGTCATGGGGCTAAGAGAATAATAAGTGTCTAGCTTCTGTATCCATGATTGAGAAGTCATATTTCCCGAGCCATCAAATGTCGGAAGTGTTAGCTTACTCGCCCTATGTTGCAGATCCCTGTTGGGGTGGTAAGTAACTTGGCTTCCCTTGCACCCATTCTTTATGCTGTGAAATTGAATGAATGGAAGTTGTTGCCTTATCTCAGGATCAATCTGCATATAGGCTTCCATGCTTGCGTTAATGTCTCCTTCCACTAGATTTTGTTCGTCACTTCCATGATTCGATCCATGCTTGGGTAGGAAAGTGAGTTGTGTGGGACGCCAACCCTTATTGCTTTGATTTTCAAATCCGGGATTATTGGATTGACTGCCTTTTGGCCCATTGTTTGAAACCGATCTATCGTTGTTGTTCCTATCATTCATGGACTGCATTATTGTTAATATCATCTGGTTTGTTTGTTCTTTCTGCTTGGCCATTTGCTCCTACACACTGGCCATCCTCTTTAAGAAAGCTTCGAACTGGTCATCTTTATCTCCCATCTTCTTACCTTTGTCTCCTATTCCAGAAGATTCACTTGCTGCTTTCTTCTTTTCCCTTTCGATGGTGTGCTGATACCTTTGACTCATGCAATACCCTAAGGCTGGTAGGGTCAGAAGCTCTGATACCACTGTAAAATGCCTAGGGCAGAAAATAACAATCCAACTTTGCAAATCTCCACACTTATTATACTACTGATCCAAATACGATTATGAGAACCACAGATCAAAACACATACGCAATGTAGCTACAGAAATTAATGGAATAATATAATCGGCACCAGAAAAGATTTATAATATTGAATTCAACTGCATTACAAGTAGGTTCGGCAGAGCATAGACAATCTGATCTGGAAATCGATATGCATCTGCTCTGAGTAATACCCGATGGAATCTCTAGGTGGTCGTCGCTCTTATCAATAGCACCGGCACTTGCAATTGATGCCTTCAACAGATGCGAATGCTAGTTGATCCTCCGTATGTGTATATTCGCCAATATCTCTCTCTGGAGTTGTGTGACCAATATGACGTGATCTAAGAGAGGGATGTGTTTGATTGATGGAACAATGGATGTCATGAATTCCTGATGGATGCCAATTGGAGATGAGTCGTCTATCTTGCAGAATTATAAGGCGCCAGAAATATACGGCCAGAGCCTATGGCTCAGCCAGAACGCAATCACCCGTCCTTCGCCAGTAGCTCCCTGTTCAACGACCAACCAGGATGTATGTGAGCGTAATTCAAATGGAGGAAGACAAAACACGAAATCGGTTTAGGAGAGACTACACACCCTGAACACCGTGGTCGAGCAACTACACTCTTAGACCAAAGCAGAATTCGCTTCTCAATTTCGTGATAATTCATCAAGTCCAACTCCCACTATAAATACTTATCTACTACGCCACTTCAATTGAAGTCGGCCTCAAACAAAACAAACAAAATTAAATTTCAAAACCAATGGGCGCCAACCACAAGGCAGGTCGGCCACAAACTAGACTATTATTTAATTATTTGATAGTGTTTAAAAACACTAGTTTGCAAAATCACGTCGACCCAACTTAAGGAAAATTCGAGACATGACAGAAGCCCACAATAGGCTACATATATGAGGGCATGGATAGGGCCAAAGAGGCCATTAGATCCATTTATGGGGGAGTTGATGATAAGTATTGCCCCATTTGGGAGATCACTGATAGACGATGGCACCTCCAACTTCGCAAGCCCCTACACGCAATAGCATATTTTCTCAATCCGGCATTCCAATTCCGCCCTGAATTCAAGGCGGATGCGGAGGTTTTGAGTGGGCTCTACGCAGTCATCAAGCAGATGTCTGATTCTTGTGTTAGAACCCAAATTGTCGCCAAGATTGAGATTTTCAGACTTGCACGAGGAGATCTCTTTGCAAGAGACATATGCAAGGCTACTCGATCGACATTGCAGCTAGGTAAAAATTTATTAAGGGCATAATAGTAGTTTAAAAATTAACACTTTTCCTTTTTTTGTATTACTATTAAATATTGAAACTTAAAGTTGGACAATGAGATTGATTTTTTTTCTTTTTCTCATCTCAAATGCATGGTGGGAGAGATTTGGTGCTAAAGTACCAAATCTTCAGAGGATTGTGGTTCAAGTGTTGAGGCAACCATGCAATGTCTCAGGTTATTAGTGCAATTGGAGTATGTTTGAGCACATACACTCCAAGAAGCAAAACAAATTGCCAGCACAAAGGTTGAATGATCTTATTTATGTTCATATGACCTGTACCTTCACCATAGATAGATATCGAACAATGACTTGTCACCCATCACGTTGGAGGAGGTTGATCCACAATCAGATTAGATCACTGAGGCTGAGGATCCCGTTTTTAGCAATGAGGACCTTGATTGGGTCGACTAGGCAGATCGAGAGGCAGAGGCAGTAGCCATGGCAAAGGAGGAGGATAGAGCACGAGGAGACACCTTGGATGTTGGTTTGGTGTAATGTCCCCTTTTTATGGCACAAAGAAAGTAATATTAAATGGATATTATCAGACCGGGCTGCTTTAGAGATTGATCAAAGATAGTCGACACTATCCAAGGCTGACATCCTTGTTGTAGACAACCGTTGAAGATTAAGAGTTGACTACAAAGGTTGACTATTTATCATATTAGCATTAATTGGAAACATCGATTTCCAATATATTGCCGCCTAATCCCGTTGGCATATTATTGGGCATGTTCAATATCACAGCCATTTCATACTATCGAACTTCATTACTGTCACCATTCTATGGGATATCGGTAGTTATATGTCAGGAGATAAATATTATTGGGTTCTATCTAAAGATTGTCGTCGATACCAAGCACTTCATTCATAATGGATGATAATATATCTATTGCGGGCTTATAATCCATCGCAAATCATTTCCGATGGTTGCCACACCATGCACGGGTGATATGAAGTCGCAGCATATGGTTTTTCATTCATTTGTGCTCCTTCAATAATCGTAGACTCCAATAAATAATTATCAAGCTCTCTTCTATAGCCGTTAGTACTGTGGGAGCCGCACAAGATTAAAGTTGTCGTGACTTTTATGAAGACTGTTGCCTCCAATATACAAGCACTATAAAGACACTTAGTGAATGTGAAAACAACTCATTCATCCTACAATATACTTCTGCAAGTCTCTGTCAAAAGCTAAGCATGAATATTAATAGGGAGTCGATGATATATAAACATCATCGCTGTTCAAAGGATGGATTCGGTCATGCAAATTAAAGACAGTTAAAGTCCTTAAAAAAGATTAAGGGAATGATGAGTTAATCTAATGGTTAAAGGCAGTGATGGTTTTTTAAGGAGGGACGTGTCCCATAAGAGAGACACATCTCCAACGATCAGACATAACCCTTGATAGAACATAAATAAAGGTGGAAGGTGAAATCAAAGGGAGGGGGAATAAGTGTGGAGATATATACATTTAAGACTCGGATTTTAAGTGCTCCTAAGGAGCCCGTATTCGGCCAATCAAAGATGCATGATTAATCAGCAAATTCAGATATAGCATCCATCACAAATCACATGAATTTAAAATATCAATCAGAGACACTGATCTAATAAGGTCCCAATCCTTTACACCAATAAACCGCATGATTATATAGACAATTTCAGGCAAAGAGAATCAATTGAGGTCTCAGCCACTAAAATAATCAAGGCATGATTCTAAATTAATAAATCAGGAACAGCCATTATGTTTTTTTTGGTCCAATTTACATTATCTAATATTTAAATCAGACTTCTTAAATCATGATTCATATCCTAAATTATTAATATATTTATCAGTTGCTCTTAAATAAACCTAAGTGCATTATCTTTACTATCCTTAAGGTTATTGGCATAATTTGACATCTTTACATAAATATTAGATGACAATCTTTGTCAATCCAATAAGAAATAAACTAGAAAGCTATCGATCCGGAGCTTGGGTCATTACATTTGGGTGCCACTGAGTCTGAGACACAAGCAGAGATGATGGCTACATCATCATCCAAGACCTATCTTAGACGCCTACATAGGAGGGCTGACGTTAAGTGATGCAGGCTCCTCTGTGCCATAGACTTGTAGCTTTTGTTTTGATATATGTTTGGAACTTTTGATGTCATATTCCATGAGTATTGTATTATATATCTAATTGTCTTACCAATGTTATTTCCTTCAGCTAAAATTTGCATTTATACTTATGTGATCAATGTATGTTTGTGTATGGGATCAAAGTAGTTTCTATTTGATGATGTTATTGTGTCTTTAAGGTTTATTTATTAAAGGGTGCATGAAACAAGTTTAAAATCCTTAAAAATCTCTGAATTTCTTGGGTTTTTCTATTTGTCGAGTCTAGGCTCCGAGTCCAAGTTCGAATCAAAAATCAGCTTGCTGAGTCCGAGGCAACACCGAGTCTTGTAACACTAGGAAATATGCATTTTCCAAAGGTCTTCATCTTGACTCCCTTCATTGCACCTATGGATTGGAAATTCAATAGATATATAGCAGTAGAATTCTTTCTTCCTAAGGGAACAAATGTTGTTCGATTAAATGAATCTTCAACATCCAATATTGTCCATCTTCATCCAATTCCAATGTGAATTGTAGGCAGTTCATGAGGCTATTCCTTTGGGGGGCTGCCTGATCCTTCCTCTCTTTTCTCTCTTCTTTTGCAAAGATGGTTATCTCTCTCTAAGTTTGGGAGAGTGTCACTTTGCACATGTATAACTAATATGCCATTGTCTTGTCCAAACTCATTTTTACCCACCTAAGATTTGATTGAAGAGGGTTGTTAATGAGGTTATGCATCATTAAACTTTAGGTTAACCTTACTTGGGTATTTTGGACCAACTACGACTTGAATCTAGGACCTCCCACATGCAAGTCGAGGTGCTCAACCACTAAGCTATTGGCCCTCTTTGTGAGCAAGGATTTTTGGTATGCTCCTAATTATGGTTAAAATGTGACGTGTTTCTCCAACACCCCCTTAAGCCACACAATGAAGCTCAGGGTTGCTAGTCTAGTAGTAATACCGTGTAAGATTCCAAATAATTTCATAAATTCTCTTCCCAAGAACAAAGGCCTTAAATCTATTTAAATTTTACAATAATTTCTTTGCTCAAAGAAATGAAAATAAATTCAACATGCAATGAACAAATACTCATCTATTGCATTCATAAAATTAAAAGTCTGGCTCCCAACCCACTCTATAAATGCAATTAAAGTTGCATTTATAGAAAATACAAGGAGAAAAGGGTGACAGCTCATTCTCCAAGAAGTATAACTCCAAAGGAATGAAGACACCTCACTCTATAAAATGTGAAAGAATAACTCCTACAAAAGAGGATGACACCTCCCAAATGAATAAGTTGACACCACATTATTTAGGAGTAAACAACTAAACCTACATAAATCAAATCCCTGAATAAGTCAAACAGAAGGTGTAATAATGCATAACTATACCAACACCGAGTATTATTATTTATTCCTAAAAAAACTTTCAGTTACCTTCCAAAATAATATTAGATAAACTAGGGATTTTGAAAAAAAAAATCTCCTGCTGAAATAGAGACTTAGAATCAAAAAAATTGTATTACAAATCAAAAAAAGAAAAATACTTTTGAAAACTCATGCATCTGGTTAAAAAATGTTGAAAAACACTACAAAAAACTGAAAATTGCAAACTTAAGCATCTGCTTATAAATGTTGTAAAACACTACAAACTACTGAAAATTGCTGAAAATCACTTTAAAATATAAGAAATATTTGAAAAACACTTTTAAATATAGAAAATTTCTGAAAATCTGTAATTTGGAATTTTCCCAAAAAAAATCTGACAAGTGGTATCCCTAAAATTTTGTGTGGTTGTAGTTTTCTATACAATTATGTCTGCGAAGAAAATTCCATGCAATTTTGTACAATTGTACTTTGTTGTTCAATCCGGCTATCCTCTAAGGCTCCATATGGTTCTCTAGGGCTCAATTTTCCTTAGTTTGGTTGAATCATAAAGACCTAGCTTTCTTTGCTTGAAAGCCCTTTTGCTTTCTTGGTGCTCATCATAAGCAGTCCCTTTATCTATCACTAATCTAAGCAATCCCTAAGCCTTCCCCTAATATTTCTTGGCTTCTCACCATGGCTTGGATACCATATTACAAAAAATGATACAAAAATCCCAAGCGAAAACACAAGAGAGCTCTAAGGAGAGAAATAGTTCTTATATAGATTAATGAGCAAGCAATGGTCATTTTAGGAAAGCTACAACATAAACCCTAATACTAGGTGAAACAAACCCTAACCATAAAATGAATTAAGTGAATATCAAGTCATGTTTATATTATTAGATAAAGTACAAAATAAAGTCATAAAGTGACTTTATTACCAAGCCTATCACTAAGACTAGTATGACCATTATAACTCTATATTACAAACACTAATAGACATGACCAAGGTTATGGTGAGAGGTTTTATGGAAGAGCTAATGGAGGTCCAATAAGAGGTCCCTCCCAACAAGGATATTTCAAGTACAGTGTTCCTAATCATATGCAATGGAATCATCCAAAATTTCCTCAATGTGTTAATTGCAATCTTGAACACAACACTCAAGACTTCCTTGAGTTATGTAGAAAGATCTCCAACAAATAATTTGCAAAAAGGTGGAGGAATGATTTGAGTCCTACAAAGAGACAAACAAGTGATAGATTGAATATCCTAGCTCTAAGGTACAAAGAGCGTACTACTTTTGCACTAGCCAGTGCACTATAGACTTTAAACAGCCAATAGCCTTATGGCAAGGCTACTCCTAAACCCAAAGGATCTTTCAATATAGTAAAAGATATGTTGAAGCTCAAGAACATCTGCAGATATTGTATGAGGCCTTGATATTGGAGTCAAAACACCCCTCACTTAACTAGACCTTCATGAGCAATCTTGCTAAGCCAAAAATGATAGCTCTCTACAATATTTTAAAACCCCTAGTATGAAGTTCATAACCTAGATAACTACTTTAGAGAAAATAAATTACAAAAAAATGATCAATACCCCACTACTGAACACTTTCCAAACTCCAAGATCCCTTAAGGGCAAGGTGAGAGCATACATTGGGAAGTTGCAGTAAGCCACTAATCTACTGCTATCACAACAAATGCAAACCTAGAAAGAGGTTTAATGCCACTTGTAAGGTACTTGCAAAGAAAATATTGACAATACACAAATGTGGCCAAAAAAATAAGAGCAAAAGAATGCTTGTATATTATGTTCGTGGTGCCACCTAGAGGGGGTGATCCTCCCAATAGAGCACAAACTCGGACTACAATATTCAAGATGCTTTATACTTGCTAGGTCATTACAATATGCAAAATCTAGCTAAAGGCAACTACTACTATACCATGCATGTGGGATATTTAATTCTTAACGTTTTTATATTAAGAAAGAAAAAAGACAAATATAGCTCAACCAAGCAATAATGATAGCAAGCCACCATGTAACCACAGTCACCATATCCACCTCAGATAGCATAAGATCAAGCCCCAAATAGACAAAAAAGGAGAGGAAGCATCTAATAGCAATATCAAGAGTTTCAAATCATAGTTATTAAGCCTTTATAGAATACAAAATATCAAATGGTAGAGCTATAATTAAAAGAAATCCCAATATTAAAACCACAACTAAGAACCAATCAATCCAAACCAAAAGACCAAAATTGATGACAAAAAAACACATACCCACATCTAGCCATAACTTGGGGCAAAGAAGAGTTCACTATTGAAACACTGCTAGAAGATGAGCCTACATAAAAAAGTCAAATGTGCAAGTGGGTAACTAATAGGAAAGTTGATGTCCTAGTAATCAAATCCAACAAAGGTTCGAACATCTTGAGCAACAAGTGCCTATTAAACCAACCATTGAACACTATCAACATAATAAATACCTTCAACAAGAAATGGGCAGCTAGCTACCTCAGTCAATGTGTTGTCTAGATCAAAAGGAACAACCTCACCCTGCTAGGAGACATGTGGGAGACCAACATTACCATTCCTAACCTTAATCAATGCAATTTTTTTGGAAGGAAGCGAATCTTCAACTTGTTTAAAAGGACAACCATCACTATCATACAATTTGTCACTATCATCAATAGAACTTCATATGTGACCTTCAGGATTATCAATCCTAAATTGTGCAATGGTTTTAACATCTTTAGAGGTCTTGTTGATCTGTCCACTAACCTACTAGGCTACCAACGAGGTTGACTTATCTAGATAAGCTTGTGAAAACTCTTTTATCATTTTGAAATAAATTATTATTCCTTACATTCCAAAGAAACCACAGAACCTCAAATAAGAATATGAACCAAAATCTAGAGGGGAATTATGAGAATGTAACCTGGTGTAGCATAGAACCAAAAAGCACATCCAACCATTCAATCACTTTTTTTTTGGACAAAAGTAAACTAGACAGGTAAGAAGCAATCTGTAATAACCCAAAATCGGAAATTTCATATCATTGCCTCTGATGAATTATTATTGACTGAATAATGAAGCATTATCATTTGCGATTAAAGGAGGAAAACATCTCAAACGGACCGCAGTTAGTGTGACTCATATTATTAACGAGTATTCTCATATTATTAGTTGGCATACGTCTCTTCTAGTGATCATATTAGCGTGAGTGGTTGGATCGATATTGAGGCAAGCATGATATTATCATCGATGCCCAACATTCCCAGCAAATGCCAATGAACACGGAGATACACGAAGGGACGAGTCTATGATATTGTATGTCATGTCCCCGAAATCATGACATTTTAGATAGTAAAGAAGCATAATTAAAATAGTTATCCATTTGATATTACATAATTATAATTATCCAAGACAATATTATAATTATGAATATTATTAATAACGTGATAAACATTATTATGAAATAGTAGATATTAAAGTATATAAAATTAATACAAAATATAAACATAAAACAATATTGTAATTACCATTATAAATATTAGAATATAAATGCTAAACCATTTCAATTTTTTAATGTTATTTATCTTAGATAACATTGTAATAATAACACCAAACTTATCAAGTGAATTATTACAAATCAATATAAAATAAATGCCACTAAATTAATTATCATAAGTGATAAAGAAATAATAAATGATAATAATATTTAAAGAGGACGAATATTAAATAATAAGTGACGGGAGAACATTAATAAATAAAACATTGATCGGGGGTTTCAACACTATCTCAACTCTGAAACGGGAGTCGTGTATTATGTCCGCCGACCAGAATTGAATGGTCAAGCCTCCGCACCACCTTTCATATTGCAGTGACAAATCTTCACTTTTCGCCACCTCACTAAAAGAGGAGTCAAGTCATTGGAAGACTATCGCCATCTCATGAGAGATAAACGGAAGTCGTGCATCTCTGGAATTCAAGATTATGTTTGATGGAAACAAAAATCATGATCTAGGAACAGCTATGGCATTTAGGTGAAATGATTAAAACAAACACAACCTCAATTACAGGTAACAATTAGTCTAAAATAATTACTAACTAAGGAAGCGTCTCTTGGAAATAAGCATCTCTCTTCAAGAAACGAATCACTTCATTTCCAGGTAGAGTTATAAAAGATAATGGGAAGTGAGAAACATTTAGGGGAGTATGGAATTAGATCGAGTATAAATCTGCAATCAGAAAAGCAGATTGGAATGAGGTTATAGAATATGATTTGGGAAAACAGATTGAGAACAAGGAATATATTTTGAGTTTAAGGCAGATACAAGAAGACGGAAGATTAGAGATTTGATAGAGATATATGAACAGAAACTAAAGGTTGTAATGTCCCCTTCTCAACAGTGATCAATGCAGATGGCCGTTAGACTATTTCGAAGGCCCATAGGCTAGTCGGAAACTGAAATTAGGGTTTCCTATTTTCTAGGAGGTTGTTTCTACATTTTTATGAGGTTTGCAATTGGAGTTTTGGATTTTGGATTGCGGATTCTTTTTGGGTTTTCAGAGAGCTTTGCAATGGTATTGCATGCACTTTGATCTGAACAACTTTCTGAATTTACTATTTTTAGTAAATTCTATTCTTGGCAGTGGTCCGGTTGGCATCAGCACAGTGAGCTTTCCTCTTCAGGCAGTTCAGTGAGTAATGTTGATTTTGGCTTTATGGCACAATTTTTGGGAGAGATAAGTTATTTTAAATTATCTTCAAGTTGTTTTTAAAAAGGGCAACTTGAGGGATGGACACCTCATGAGGAGTTTATTTTGATATTTCTAAAGTGAAAATATTACCTTGGGAAGTGGGACGCCAATTTGGAAAGCATTATTTTTATTAAAAGAATTACTTCATTCTTGAAAAGGACGACTTGGAGAAATAAGATGAATTTGCATTTGAATTTGGATTCCATTTTGGGGGAAATGTAATTTGAATTTGAGTGCCCTTCTAGAAGCTTCTGGAGATTCATAGCAAATCTATATAATGAGGCTCTTGCTCCTTCATTTCTCATCCATGAAGAAATTATAAAGTTATGCTGCCGAAATGGTGAGTGAGTTGCTTCGAGGAATGCATACCTCCTAGCTTGGGCTTAGTTTCTTGCTTGAAAGATAGCAACTAGCTAAGATAAAGGTTGTTCTTAACTCTTGAGAGCAGATTCAGCATATTGTGATGGAGTTTTTAGTAGTTTTTAATAGTTTTTGAGTTTGTTGGTTTGGCTTAGCTGGAGGTCGTTTTTGCTTAGAAGCCTTTAAATAAATTTTATCTTGTTCTAGGTAGTTTGCTTATGTCTTTCTCAGTCTTGGGCGACCCTTACTGGTAAATATCAGATTTTATTTTTGAGTGTTGGATTTTATCTTGTCAAAATCGCCCCTCTTGAGGCCATACCATGCTGGGCTGTCTTGGGAGTTGTGCAACAAAAAAATTCAGTACTTTCATTGAGGTTTAGTGTCATGTCCCTTCTCGGTGACATCTCCTGAGTTACAAGATTGGCCTATCACACGACCCTCGTTAGTGATGTGGATAGAGGTCGAAGGCTCTCCGGCTTGAGTTAGCGAGTTTGATCGTAGTCTTTTCGTTTGGGCTCGAGAGACTTTTAAATTGCTATTTTGAGTTCTGGCGAGGCGGTGATGGGACCCACTATTTTAGCGGTATAGATTGGAGCGTTTGAATCACTCGGTGTTATGATGGAGACGAAGTGGATGAGTAGCGAGGAAGATATTAATATTTAATTTTATTGATTAAATATTAATTATTTAATGATTATAATATAAAGTTATAATGTTATATTATAACTTAAGTGATTCTTCTTGAGGGGTGCGCCATCATCAGAAGGGGCCAAATGGACATTTAAAATAATATTAAAATATTTGACTGAGACTATTGAAATAATAAAAGAATTAAAAGTCAATATTTTAATAAAACCCTATCTTTAAGGAAATCGCACTTTTCAGCATATTAGAGGATTTGCCTTGGGTTTTGAGCCATTATGTGATTATTGAATTTTGAGAACTGATCAAATTGATCTGAGCAAGAGACTTTAGGGTTTCAAGTTCGAATTCCTTGGGGAACGAGCCATCTCCACTGGAAGCAATTCAGAGGGTGTGAAATATCACTTGATTTATTGCCAGCAGAGGTTTTCTCACTCAGAGGAAATCGTTGATCTTCAGAGTTAATTCATCTACAGAGCTTCAGCATATTTTATCATTCAGAAAGCATCTATTTACCTGGGCGTACCATTTACAGAGACTTAGACATTGATTTTGAGGAGGCCGTACAAATCATAAATGCTGCTGTACCTGGCCGTACTTACTGCAGGCCGTACCATGTCTTCTTGAGCCGTCCTTGAGCTTGAAGGAGAAACGCCTTACATCTTGGTCTTTTGTCTTCCATTCTGGAGGCGCCTACATCCCTGGATCAGTGTGCAAGCCTTGGAGAGAGGGAGAACATCTTATTGGCAGCCGTACAATCAAGTTACCAGATCAGATCGCTGTTTTTACCAGGTTCTTTAAATATTGAAAATCCATTGCTTTATTTATTGCATGTAATAGAAAATCTATTGTAACTGCTCCAGAAGTGAAATAAATACACTAGCATCCTTTTTCACCATTTCCAAGAGCTAGATCATTTTTGTAGAATTTATTATTATTTTCAAGCAAAGCCGTACCATTCATTTATTGTTCAAAAACTCAAAAATTGCAAAAAAACCAAAAACCTTCAAAAAACTCAAAACTCAGTCAGAAGCAGTATCAGGGGGAAACTAGGGTTTCTACAGTGGTATCAAAGCTAAATCCTACCATCCTGAGGGTTTAGCCATCACATGCAGCCAGAGGAATTTGATACATACAGGTACTATACTCGCAGACGTGCCTTGATTGAAAGGCAACGCAGTTTGAGCAGGCAGCCAGAAATCATGGCTGACAGGAATGACAGAACAGATAAGACAGATTTACCTAGGACAGAGATCCCACAGAATAACAGAGATCAGGACGATCCAGAGGTCTTGCTTGCACTCAGAGATCTTCGTGCAGGACAACGTCGTTCCGATGATGTATTACAGCAGGTAGCAGTAGCACTGCAGAGATTGGGTAGCTCGAGGAGACCGTCACCACATCGTGACGATGACAGGAGTGATGCAGAGTCACGGAGAGCTCCTAGGACAGTGTCACGGACAGCAGATAGGCCTACTAGGCCTACTTTCACGAGACTGGAGCCCGATGAGGCTATACCAGATGAGGAGCACGAGGATTTGTTCGCTGATAATCTTATGGCAGCGAACGAGGAATGGGAGTTGATACCACCTGCGGTCAGAGAAAGGATTACCTTTGACCGTTTTGTCACTCAGAGGAGAGAACACAACAGGGCTCGTCAGGATTGGAGACCCAGATACCAGAACAATGATTTGAAACATGCAACAAACAGGCTGAATCTGGTGATGTTCGATGGTAGTGGGAAGATGACAGCCCAAGCTTGGATTAGCAAGCTTGATACATTCCTCACTTTGCGTCCGATGGCTGAGAGAGACGCTATTAGATATGCTACACTGCACCTCGAGGGAGTTGCCTATGATTGGTGGCACCACGGCATGGTGACACTACATCATGACAGGATCACTTCATACCAGGAGTTCGTGGATAGATTGGTGGAGAGGTTTGATAGGAAGGATCCGGAAACCTACTTCAGAGATTTGGCACAGTTGAGGCAGAGTGGCAGTCTAGAGGCTTATATCAGTGACTTTCAGAGGCTATCCGTCATGGTTCCGAACATATCAGATAGGAGATTGGTAGTACTCTTCATGGAGGGTTTGACAGAGCCACTGAGAGGCTGGATCAAAGCCTTTGATCCTCCATCATTACAGGAGGCGATGAAGAAAGCACGGAACATGGAGTTAGCAGCCCCGTCGAGTAGATTCAACTCCAGAGGTTCTTCATCGTTCAGAGATAACAAGGGCTTTAATAAAAATAAGGATAAATCTGATTATAACAAGGAAAAATCAGACTTTAAAAACGATTCGAAAGGTAAATCAGCATTCCCACCTTTGGATCGTGAGGCCCTTAATGACCTTCGCAGGAAGAAGCTTTGCTTCTATTGCAAGGGACCATATGACGCCAGTCACGATTGTCCTCTAAGACCTAAGGGCAAGGCAAATCGTGTGATGTGGGCGTATTATGAGGACTCCGAATCAGAAAATTCCAAACAGCCAGAGCATTCAGATGATTCAGAGTCAGAGGCTCCAGAGCCGAGAGCAGAGACAGAGCCTGAACTTCAGGTACAGGAGGCCCGTTTATCTAGCATTCAGCAGGAGGGTTCTTTCCGGCTTCGTGGTGTGTTAGCAGGACAGAGGGTCATTACCCTATTGGATACAGGAGCCACGCATAATTTCATAGATGCTAGGTTCGTAGAGAAACGTGGACTCATCACTGAGGAGTTCGAGGGCATCAGAGTCAAAGTGGCAGATGGATACACTTTGAGATGCGAGCGCATGATTAAGGATCTCCCTTTACGCTTGAACAATTATGAGTTCAAGGCAGATTATTACGTTGTTAATATGGGGGACATTGATTTGGTCTTGGGAATGAAGTGGTTACATTCATTGGAGGAGGTCACACTTCGTCTCAAGGACATGGAGATCCGTTTTGAGGTCGATGGGAAGACTCACATACTTAAGGCAATTCGGGACAGCGACCTTAAAACAATTTCTTTTCGCCGAATGGAGCGGCTCATGCGTCATGACATGGTAGAGTGGGCTGCCGAGTGTCATTTAGCACCTATACATGAGTGACAGCAAAAGACAGAGTATCATCCGGACATTCAGAAGTTGAGAATCAAGCATGACAAGGTGTTCAGTGATATTCCGCCAGGTAGACCTCCAGACAGAGGCATAGAGCACATCATTGAGCTCGAGGAGGGTGCGAAACCCGTTATGATAACTCCTTACAAGCATCCTAAAAGATTAAAGGATGAGATCGAGAAGACAATAAAGGAGTTACTTGCTATGGGTCACATTCGACCTAGCAAATCACCGTTCGCTTCTTCAGTTGTATTGGTGAAGAAGGATGGAACGTTACGCATGTGCATTGATTACAGGGTCCTAAATAAGAGGACAATCAAGAATAGAT
>VDFB02147250.1:47389-68559 GCA_007258455.2 Sequoia sempervirens | reverse complement strand
AGGCTACAAAGACAATTTTGACAATTTTTTTGACAATTTTTACCAATTTGTGCAAGATTGTAAAACTACCAACCTATCAACACTAAATGACTCTAAATAAAATTATTACATATAGAATGGTCCCAAAATACCTTATTTTGTGCAAAATAACTCATATTACTCCAACCACCTAGTTTCGCCAACTTCAAATGATCAAATGATCAAATGTGTATTTAAGGGTCTAGGTGCTCCTGCACCATACCCCAGTGAAAAAACTCATGCCACATGAGTTGTGTCTTGTACCAAATTCTCCAAGCTTCAAGCATATACCTCTGGTCTGCAATCACCTTCCACTAGTCCACATATTGAATTATTTTAATGTGCCCTTCACCATTGACAATGTTTGCACATGAACTTGTCTTCATCTTTGCTTTTAGACCTGATAATGGTCTCTCACTCGCTCCTTGATCAAAACCTAATTGATTTTTTCCATTTATACCTGCACACAAACAATTATTAGAAATTCCTTGAACTTATCTCTCTTTTGTCTCAAATTCATGCTTGCAACTGCCTTTATTATCTTGCTCAATTTATCCTTTCCTTACTGTCATCAGAGTTCTTGTTTTGTCAGCAACTAGTACCACTGTACCTGCATTTCCACTTTGTTCATTAACCTTATTCTTAACCAAGGGAAACACTACTATACCAACCAAGACATTACCATGCCAATCAACTATCAATTCATCCTTTACTCTTGATCCAAACAAAGCATTTTTAGACCTCAAATTATTTGTAGAACTCACCTTTGTGTCTTCATTTACAACATTTATAAATTATTTCTTCCCACACATAATGACTTTTTCCTTACCTTTACCATTTTACACCAAAGGAGTTAAAACAAAAGAACATCCATCCTTGATTATAGTGTATGTATTTTCTCTACCATCATACATGGCTCGTTGTTGGTGTAAATAAAGTCTTGTACCTAGTTAATTCATTACTAGGGGACTTATTTACATCTTAGTTAAGTTTACTTAGGTCATAGGAAGGAATATTTCTAGAAGATGTTAGTTGTCATTAGTTGTTATCTTATCTTTGACAACTACTACATGTGAACCTAGGTAAGTGCGATTAGTTGTCTCATGTCATATGATTAAGACACTTGTCATAATCCTATGACATATTGCATCTCACCTTGGCTATATAACCAAGGGGTCTCTCTCATTGTATACAAAATTCATATCATTGACATTGAATACAGTCTATTCTTGTCATATTCTATTCTCTCTCTTTTGTGCTTTCCATTTGGTCTCAATATCTTGGGAGCCATAGCCAATTCTAATATGGTACCAAAGCGGGTTGGGTGCCATTGGAGAGTCTTTTTTCTGAAGAGAGATACCAGATTTGGGGGTGTTCCATTTTTGGCTCTTTATTGCAGGTACAAATCAGAGCTTGTTGGTGCAAATCTAAGCTCACCATTGCATCTGAAAGGTTCGAGAAAGTCAATTTTTCCTTTTGTTGCGTCCAAATTGGACATACGAGGCCAAATCTATGAGGGTTTGAAGCTGAAGTGTGATTGCCAGATCCAGAAGGTAGCTGCAATTTTGGAGCATTTTGGGTCAAATCTGGCCTTGCCATCGCTTCTAGAAGGGCCAAAAACCCTAAGATCAACTATCAATTCATCCAAATTGGAGCAATTGTCTAGTGAGGCAAAAAAAAATTTTGCTCAAAGAGTCGTACGACCCCAAATCATCATAATTACACTGGTATGATTCTTTTAGAAAATAAATAAAAATTTTGCTGTGGAATTTTTTTGAATTTTTTTTTTAGAAAAATCAATTTCAGGTGATTAAATTCATTGTAAAATTTTTATTGTAAAAGTTTTGATTTAAAAATTAGAAAAAAAACAATAGAAAAATATTGTATGCAGACTTTATTGTGCGATTTTTGTATTATCGGCAGTCTGAGGTACCTCGCGGGCTTATTCCGCGTAGGCCACATGGCCACACATTAGTTGGCCATGCGGGCCCCTGTCCCCTCAATACTTACCCACGGTTTATTATTTTGTGGTGGACCACGATGTAATCCTTAAGTAGACGTTTATTCAAAATCAGACATCCTTTAAATGTCAGTGAACAAAATAATTTGGTCAAATCCAAAGTAGGTAGGAGGCGATCTAAAGGAGATAGAAGCTCAATTTTCCAACTCGTACCCTATCACAGCCGATGCATAAAATTTGGCTATCGGTGAGAGAATGTTCAGCTAGGAGGAATATTCTAGTAAAGACTTTCAAGCAAGAGGGCACATTTTTTCGTTGATGGAAGTGGAAACTGTCAAATTTAACTTTGTGAGTTGCTAACATCAGCGATACGTTAGCTTGCTTTGCTTTGAATTTTTACCCCTCCACCCGGATAGGCTTTTAGTTTTGCGGTTTAACTTTGGAAGGCCATGCTTGCTCATTTTGGCTCCTTTTTCAAGCTTAATTTTTATTTGGGCTAATTTTTCCATTATGCTTCCGGTGGTACAATCATTTTTTGGTTTTTTTGTCCAGTTTTTCCAAAAATTGCATATCTTCACAGGTGTTGTTGCTTCGTCAAAATTTTGGAAACTTCGGGAGCTCATATCTTGCTCCTACGGTAACATTTTTTAGTGCAATTTTTTTTGAAAGTGCATAATTTTTCATGTAATTTTCAATGGTATGATCAGATTTATCTCATTTTGTACCAAAAATTGTACTTGATTCTGTGGCCTATTTTGGCATTTGCATACACTAAGATCAAAGACCACTTTGTTTTATTTTGGCAAGTGGCAATTGTAAACACACTAAATATAAAGTGCCAAATTAGATATTACTCGGGGGTGCTTCTTGATTGAGTGATTTGGGGGGTTAATCTTGCAGTGGTTGCTTGCATTCTTTTGCTTGGTTTGTGTTCTTGCAATGGGGAAATCTCAAATTGAAATCTTAAATCCACATAATTATGCTACATGGAGAAAATCAGTATGGAACTATCTCATGATGAAAGGTCTAATAGGTCATCTAAAGGACACCATTCAAAAACCTATTAATGCTAAATAATTGGCAAGTTAGGAGATTGATCGTGAGAAAACACTTGGATGCATATGTTCATTAGTCTCATTTGATTTGCAATTTCATATTGAATCATGTAATACACCTAAAGAAGCATGGGAGACTTTTGAAAAATAGTATGGTAAAACAAATTAGATTAGAGGTTATCAGATTGATAATGATTTGATGAATCTTGATCCTAAATGTTTTGACCACATCCAAGACTACATCTCCAAAATCAAGCAACTAATAACACAATTGAAAGAATGCAGTATTGAAAAAGAGGATTTACAGTTGATTCTAAATGTGTTATCCAAGCTTGGTCCTGAGTATTCAGTGTTTGTTTTTGGCTTTCATACCCATCGACTTTCTATGGGAGCATCATATTTTGATCCTAAGTTTGATGACTTTTCAAATCTCCTAATCCAAGAGGAAGCTAAGTTAATAAACATGGGTCTAATTAAGTCTTCCAAGTCACATGCATTGGTGGAAAGTCAGTCTAAGGGACAAAAATAATTAGGAAATCTTGATAAGAAGCGAAAGAAGAAAAAGAACAAGCCACATAAAGAATCAGAATCCTCATTCTCAAAAGGAGAAACATCTAAGAAGGAGAGGCCTTTTTGTGCATTTTGCAAGAAGGATGGACATGAAGAACACTATTGTTATAAGAAGGATATTGATGAGTTGAAAAATAAAAAAGAATCACATTGATTTTCCTTCTAGAATATCTGAATCTTCTCCTCCTTCTACTTCAAAACATCTAAAAAGGACAAAGGTCAAGCATCTACATCAAGAAATAAAGGTCAAGCTCTTTATGCTCTTTCAAGTCTAGGATCAGGAAGATGGCTTCTAGATTTAGGAGCATCACATCATATGGCATCTTCACAAACTATATTCTCCTCATTTCAGCCTTGTACTATGTCTCTTGTCTTGATGGGAAACAATACATACATGAGTGTAACAGGGAAGGGATCTATTAGTTTTGGGGAGAACACTTTTCAGGATGTCTTGTGTGTTCCTCATTTGATGAACAATCTTCTTTCCATTTATCAAATTACACATGGTGGAGATGGGAGAACTGTGGAGTTCACTCCTGATTTTCTCATCATTCGAGACTTGGAGACTAGAAAGATCATTGCTACTAGGGTGGTTGATCATTCATCTCTGTTGTATAGCTTTGCATAGTTTGCTTCTAATGGTGACATTGTTCCTTCGACTGTTGATTACATACACCATGATTCAAAGGAGACATTTGGCTTCTTGAACTTGGGAATTCTCACATCAGATCCAATACTTGAGTCATTCATTTCATCTCCTCCATCTATTGTTGTACTTGATGATGCTTGAGATTCAACAGTTTTGGCTCCTTGTGATTCAGTGCAACAGGATATACATACTCTTCCAGATATGGCTACTTTGGATGACTTCCTGACAGGTATTTCAGAATTGTTTGTGGAGTCTCATCTTGCAGATTTGGAGGACACCATTGATGACATTCATCTTCTCTTTGATGGAGAAGACCCTTCTTCAGTTGTTGTGAGGGAACACCTTGACCCTCTTGTTCATTCTCTACATGATCATTCTTCACAGATTGGTGTGAGTGTGGATACTTTTGGACAACATTTGGAGGAGGCTTCTTTGTCTTTAGAGGGGATATATTTTTCTTTGGATCATATTCTACACTCATCTCTACTAGATGTTGGATTTTCCTCTTTAGCAGTGTGGCCTAGAATGCCTATTTGGAGTGTGTCAGTTTTCAACATTGACATGGAGACACTTGAGCATGCTTCAGAGACATCATCATACATCATCTATATTCCTTACATCTTGCATACATCCATGGTTTTGTTTCTTCCTAAGGGGAGGAATGTTGTTTGACGAGATTGGATCATCTTCAACATTCAATGTCGAGCTTCTACCATCATTGCAGGAGACTCAACATTGAGGGGGGGCTACCTTGTCTCTCTTCTACTTCTCTCTTATGGGGGGGTATTTTTCCTCACATGGGGTTTTTACCTTCTCATTCTTCATTAAGAGCATTTCTATTTTGTATTTCATCTCTCTTTTGGGGAGGAGTTTTGTCCCACTAGGTTTTCTCCTTTTCTCCAGTTGTGAGAGATTGCATTGCATGTACATGGGTACCTAACATGGCCTAGTATTCAGGACCCATTCTTGCATCATTGTGTCATTTGCATAAGAATATGCTACTCCCTAAGTTGCACTTAAGGGGGGATGTTGGTGTAAATAAAGTCTTGTACCTAGTTAATTCATTACTAGGGGACTTATTTACATCTTAGTTAGGTTTACTTAGGTCATAGGAAGGAATCTTTCTAGAAGATGTTAGTTGTCATTAGTTGTTATCTTATCTTTGACAACTACTACATGTGAACCTAGGTAAGTGTGATTAGTTGTCTCATGTCATATGATTAAGACACTTGTCATAATCCTATGAAATATTGAATCTCACCTTGGCTATATAACCAAGGGGTCTCTCTCATTGTATACAACAATCATATCATTGGCATTGAATATAGTCTATTCTTGTCATATTCTATTCTCCCTCTTTTGTGTTTTCCATTTGGTCTCAAGATCTTGGCAGCCATAGCCAATTCTAACACTTGCCTATCATATTGCCAAGGTCTTCCTAAAAGTCGGTGACAACAGTCCATGCAGGGAAGAATATCACATACTACACTATCTTTATAACCCCCAATCTGAAAATCAATAACTGCCTTTTCATTCACCAACAAAGATTGTCCATCACTTAACCATGAAACTTTGTAAGGAAACTCATGAGGTATTTTTTGTAAATTTAACTTATTCACCATCTTAGTAAACACCATGTTTTCAGTTGATCCAAAATCAATTACAATTTTACATACCTTCTTTCTACACTTGCAATTAGTCTTGAAGAGGCTCTTCCTTTGCAAAGGTTCCACTTCTTTTAATGCCTTCAACACTATTTTTCTCATCATCAACATCTCCCATGTTTCAGGACCAACTCTCAAACTTGTAGAACTTGTGCTTTCACACTCCTCTTCTTGAATGATTTGTGCGCTCCTACCAACCCTCTTTTCACCACTTGATGAACTACCAACTCTATCAAGACACTTCCATGAAGGATGGCCATATTGATTGCATGTGTAGCATCTCCCTACAAAATCATTAGAACTTCTTCCAGCACTAAACCTTCCTCTACCCCTAAATCCTCTTCTAGAATCAACAATATTAATACCTTGATTTTTACCTTTATTAGCTTCTTCTTGTTCTTCCAATGGCTTCTTTGGTGTAGAAATTACTCCTCTTCCTCTTGCACTACCACCTCTTCCTCTTACTGATTTCTCTTGTCTCCTTTTAAGATTTTCCTTCACCCTGATTGCTAATTGGAAACATTCTTCAACACTTTTTGGGTTAGCAACAACAAGTTCATCTTGTATATTAAATCACAAACCACCTAGATACCTAGCCACCTTTTCAACCTCATCTTCATCCCTCCTTGACCTTATGCTTAATTTGTAAAATTCATCAGTGTAGGACTTGACATCTAGATCTTCTTGTTTCAATCCTTTCAACTTCTTATACAATTGAACCTCATAGTCCTTTGGAAGAAACTTACCTTTTAGTTTTTGCACCATCTTGTCCCATGAAGAAATCCTTGATTTGCCTTGTTTTCTTCTCTCTACTTGCTCATAATCCCATCATAGAAGAGCATGTCCTTTTAGCTTTATTTTTGCCACCTTCACCATTTGTTCTTTTGAAATATCCTCACTTTCAAAGTAATTATCCATAGCAGCAATCCAATCAAGCAATTTTTCATTTAAATTACCACCATAAACATGAAGATCAACTTTTACCTTATGAGAATCACCTTTCATTGCTTTGACATCTTCACCATCTTTTGGTCTTCAGGATCTAGTTCTTCTTCTACATCTTCATAGTCTTCATCTTCCTCTTTTGTTTCACTTTCTTCTTTCACTTCTCTCCTTTTCCTTGACTCCAAGGAAGAAAGCCTTGCCAAAATAACATTATGTGACTCTAGAAGCTTAGCATGCTTCTCTTTCAAATTCTGCAACTCTCTAGCAGCACCAACACCTTTTGGAGGCATCCTTTTCAACCTTGTCTTTTCACCTTCTATCTTCAAACCTGCAAAATACAAATCAAAATATCTTCTCCCTGATGCTATGATATCATTTTTATGCAATACAAGGTGGAGAAACTCAATATTCAACTCAATTTGATCAATCAAAAACTAGAAATCTTCCCTTGAACATTATTCTTCTCAAACTGACCAAAACAACATCAATAGGCTTGTAACCCTCCAAACTCAACTTTACACAAAATATCATGAAGAAGGCTGTACAATTCCATCAAAGAATCAATCAAGCTGGAGCACAAATCCCTAAACAATATCTCAAAATATATCACAAAGGTTCTTTGCAACAATTTTGAAAACCAATCAACTACCCCTATTTTAGGCACCCAATTAACCCTATTTAACAAAGGAAGTACTTCCTAAACTCTTTTTTTCTACTAAAAATCTTTGGAAATTCATTAAATGTGTTACAAAACACCAAAATCCCTGATCAATTCAAATATTTAAGCCTTCTAGGCTACTGATCTAAGAAACCCTCAATCTTCATGCAAATACCATAGGTTTTATTGAAAATGATGACTCCTGGCCTTTCCAGACCAAACCAAAATGTCCAACACCTCAAATTCAACTTGAAAAAACTCTAAAATCACTCACATGAATAGTTCCATTGAAATTTCATCAAAACCCTTCTTTAACCCATCATTTTCATAAGGAAAAATGCACTTTTTACCCTAGGGAATCACTCCAATTCACACAAAATGTTATCCCTGCCTACCAGACCATGCAAGAACCTATATTACAGTATTTTGGACCCATTCCATGAGTCACAACAAGTACATAAATTGGAATGGATCATTTGGCCATTTTAGATGACTCTCAACACCAAAAACAGTGAAAATAAGAAGGTAGCAGCAATAAAATGATGAGAACTCACTCCAAACTCAATGTTAGACCTTTAGAATACGTTAATTTGAAAGATAACTTAGACTACCACACTTTCCAATTAATTTCAAAGCATAAATCAGGCTATACAGGCCATACAGATTGAAGAAAGATTGAAAAAACTAGAAAAATGCAAGAAATAGCATTGTTTTTGTATTGAATTTCCCACTACAATCTTCAACAACCTTCATTCGAGCCATGGAGAATATTTTTATACATATATCAACCCAAAATAACCTTCCAAATGTTCATAACTACTTTTCAACTTCTCTCGACCCTTCAAATTCCCTAAAAGTTGCATTCTTGACACTTTTTTGACAACATTTGCACTTTTTGTGCAACTTTTGCAAAATGGACCCAAAAGACCTTATTTAGTGCAAAATGACTCATATTATTCCAACCACCTAGTTTCACCAACTTCAAATCATCAAATGATCAAATGTGAATTTAAGGGTCTAGGTGCTCCTACACTAGATCTAAAGAAACTGATTCATAATGATATATGTCATTAAAATGCTAAATTGTAATTGTGTTGCTAGCCTAGGGAATTCAGTGATATATGGATTCTATGAAGCTTAGGAGATTGTTGTACATTGCAGAACTATTGGCGTCTAGAGGCGAAGGATTGGAATAGTTAAAATCTTATCTACAACAAGTTTGCAAGCGGTCACAGTCAAGCAATAAAGGAGAATGAATAGGTATCTCAAGCAATCGAGCTGATAAACATTCAAGGACGGGTGTTTAATCGATAATTCCATGTGGTTCTAAAATGATGATTGGTTTAAGCAATTTCTTTTGCAGAACAGTAAGTGTTGCAATGAATGGAGCTCACGGTGATGCAATTAAAGGGGACTTGTTGCTAATGAAAGAGGCTTCTAGTGGATTACTAATCTCTGAGGTATTCAAGAAAATGAAATTATTTCAATCCTTGGTTTGTGAAGTCTCAAAGAAAATTCATACATCTATTGATTAAGAGATTTGATGTCATGGATTATGAAGAACAAATTTTGAAACCTTCAGGGAATCTGCTTCATCGCGGATTCTGTGAGGAAGGATGAGTTGCGAGGTTCAGGTATTCCGTGCTGAGATAGATTTCTTGAATAATGAAGTTTAGGGAATCCATTGATGGGTGAAATACGTGAAGGAATTGAAGTTTAGGTAATCCAAACCAAGCTAGGTTCCATGAGAGGATAAAATCCTCGAGACTATTGTGAAATGTACAAAGGAAAAAATTACTCAAGAATATAAAATGTTTTATCTAGTAAAAGATTAAAGTTTACATGCCAATGACAATAAGATTATTGATATGTTGTGTTTCATGTAAACATTGGTGAGTTTTCCAGTCCACGGGTGTTTGTAGCAATAGTGGTTGTACTATTTGCTGTAATTTCCCAAGTCATTGTTACATGAAATGTAAATGAATGGTGGTCATGAAGGATGCTTGAAGCTTAATACTTTTAGTCGCCTTGGATGTGTTCTATTTTTGTTGCAATACCAAATCAAAGATTTCTAGGTAATGAATAATTTGCGAGAATATTTTGAAAATTGAGGATTCCCTATAGGCTAGAAATTCACAGAGATAGAAATGAGTTAAAGTAATCACTGAGGGCATCTTCACAAGGGATTAGAGGATGATGGTGTTGTGTTATAAGAGTAGATGAATGAAGGTGAAGGTGAATGTGTGATTTTGAGATTCACAGGAGGACATATGAAGTTGCGGCCTAGCTTAATGTACATAAGATTTACAGTGAAATTATCTCTCAAAATAGATAGCGTACTGAGAAAAGATCACAATTGCATTTAATATAAATTCTAAAAATGAGAAGAGGAGTAGGAAGCTGGTTGGTTCAATGAAAAAATAATGTATAGGGAAGATCTTCAAGATCATAGGCAGTTGGATTTTGGGGGCGACATAATGTTGGTAATGATAGCATGAATTGATGAGGTGCGAGTAGGGAAACCTATGTAGTTCTAGATCAAAGAGAACATTAAATAAATTAATAAAGAATGAGGTGATCCTATATTTCTCCAAGCTTCCATTACGATGATTATAATTTTGTAGAGATTGTATGGATAAATATTTCTGATCAAAGGTTGGTGTAGAATGGTTTAAAAGGGGTCACTGCTTCATCATCAAGTTTCATCAATGTAAAACCAAAGTAGGGTTCTCATAATCACAGGGAGTCATGGAAACGGGGTATATGATTGCTAATGTGATATATCTTCTTTGAGATCACAAGACAAAGGATACTTTTCACAAGACATTAAGATACTAAATTATTCTTAATAGAAAGAAATAAATGTTGAATAGTGGGATGTCGTTGATAACATAGGAAATATAAGAGTGGTGTCTTGAGACATTAAATATGGAATGGCTGAAAGTTCATCTATGCAAAGATTGTTGAGTACTCATTATCGAGCTCATGTTGGAGAATGCCGAGTGGTGATGATATGTTTTATAGTCGTCTATTATCAAGTATGGTGGAATAGGATTTGTAGAATGGTGAGACTATGCATAACACTTCAGTTTTTATACATGTGTAATGTGGGATTGGAAGAACTAAATGATGTGATAATGGTGCATGCAATTAGATTGCTCTGATAAGGATGTAGTGATCAACACAAATGTTTTAACTATTTACTAAAGAAGATTTGAACTATTAAAGGGTGATGTTGTTTGAGCAGTGAAAGGGATCACTGGTTATGATTGATGAAAGTCATTTAGTGGAGCCTTGATTGGAATTTTGATGACAATAATGATATTTAAAGTTAAAGAGGATGATTGTTGAAGCACTTAGGAAATCATGGAATCTGGCTAGAATGTCTATTGGATGAGTTTACCATGGATGGTGTTGATAGATTAATCTTGTTGGGATTATTTATTTTGTAGGGGGTTCCTTTACTTTCAAATCATGTCAAATAGTAGAATTTGGGATTCCAATTTGATTCAATATGAATACTTAGATGTTTTATTAACTTACTTTAATACTTTGTGCATGTACCTAGATTGGATCCCTTAATGAGAATTCCAGATTATAAATTGAAGGATTTAATTTTATTATCATAGGTGTTTGCCTAAATTGTTTTATTATGACATGAATTGACTTGGATTAAATGATCCCTAATTAATATGATTTTTGTATTGACAGGGATAGTATCAAGACATTTTCTATGGGAGGTGAAAATCTAGAAATGTGGTGCCAAAGATTGGATTAAAGGGGACTTATCACATGAAGGTTCACATATGGAAACATGCCAATTGGAGGAGGTTTCAAACTGCCCAAATACAACTTACATATGGAGATGTTTCAAACTTAATTTACTACTCAGAAGATTCCAGAATTACAATTCAATTGCAATCTAAAATTTTAAATATGTACTTGCCTAAGAATCTGTGCCACCAGCTATGCCAATTGGAAGAAGTTTCTAGGGGACATGTGATGCTTCTTTACTCTTCAATCAAAATCTTTATCAAGTTAGGGTGGTAGAATGTTGTTTTCTAATTGCTCCAAAATGTAATATAATCATCTCATTACATGATGATTTATCATCTATGCCAAACTTGATGTAATTGCCTAGGGTTTCTAGATGTGCAATTTGAGCCTTTGGATTGATTTAATCTTGGCCTTGAATCTAAAATATAACATCTATAAAAGGCCTTTTCCTTCTCATTTGTAAGGTGTTAGAAGCTAGAGTTCTAGAAGTTAGAAGGAGTTAGAACTTAGATTTTGCAAGTAGCTGTAGGAGAGGAGAGAGTTGGATACTGTTATGTAATTGTTGGAGATGTTAACGCAAATGGGTTGTTGATTTGGAAAACTTTGTGTTGAGTTTCCACAGTCTCATGGTTTCTTTTTCTCAATTCTCAATGTTAGATGTTATTTTTTAGTTCTTTCATGATGATGGTGAAATGTGAATGATGTTGATTGATCTCCTACTCATACTTTTGACAATTTGCTGATTGTAAGTTGTGTAAAGTTATTTTGAGCCATATATTGTGCTAATTTCATCTACAAATGTTTGTTTACATTGTGCCAGTAATTGGGTATGTGGATGAATGTTCGTAGTCTAAAAATATTCTGATTTCCTTAGAAGATTGCACCATTTATGTGTAGTTGCAGGCTTGTCCTTGATCAAGCAGAGACTAGTTTATTAGAGATTTGTCCGTTTGAAGCATTCATCATTGTTGTGATTGATCTTAGGTTTTAGAATAGAAATCTCTCTCAAACCCCTATCTCTTTTGATCTTTCTTTAATATCTGGGTTGTTTTTAGGATTGAAAGCATCACCCCATTGCTATATTTGATGATAATTATAATTTCAACATTATTGATTTGTAAGGCCCCTTGTGATTACCAACATTTTTACATATTATCATTGAGTTGTTTGTTACATTTTCAAGACCTAACATTAGAGACCTTAGGTTTGTTTCTTAAGGCTTGCTGATAGAAATTTACCTTTCAAGAGAGATAGGATACTTGTATTTTTTTTGAGTTGTTGTAGTGCTAAAAACACCATCAATAAATACCACATAAACACCAAGTGATTAAGGCATACTGGAGAGGGCAAGGATCTTGATAGGTCCAAGTCCAACTACTAGTTCCATCACAAAGGAGTTATTTCCAAGAACTCCCCCAGTTCATGTGGCTACAAAAACAACTACAAGTACTCCTAGTCCTTTTCCATTCAAGCATTCCATTATTCTTACGTCCCTAGGTTTTGATTACATTGATGAGTTTAAATTGAAATCAGAATTGTATAAAAAAGAAAGAAAGCAACTAATGGAGAGTTTGTTTGTTATAACTTCAGATCCTGCAATAAGCATGGTATTACCCACATTTGACAAAAATAAATAAATCATGGAGTACACATTTTTTGTTCCTACAGTTCAAAATAAACTAGCAAAGTAGATGGATCGATCTGAATTTTAGGTGAGCAGTTTCCAATTAATTTTTTTTGGATTAAAAAATACTGACAAAATTAATGTATCAAAGAAGAACAATGAATTGGTGTACACATAATTGCTAAAGCAAGAGAGAGAGAAAAAAAAAGGCTATAGGTTCAAATAGAAAAGTTATAGGTAGAGCTAGCAAATGAGAAAGCAAAGAGGAAAGCAATAGATAACAAGAGCAATGAATGAGAAAAAAGAATTAAAAAAATCTACCTCTACATCAATAAGCAAAGAGGATAAACAAACATAGGTGGAATTGAATGAACTAAAGAAAAGGTTAGATGAGAGAAAAAAGAAATATGATGAGGAAAAATCCACTTCAAAAAAATTAAGACAAAGCATTAGGAAAGAAAATGAATAGTGGGAACAAAAAATGGAGAAAGATAGAAAAAAATGAAATATTGGATGCAAAGTTGATGGAAGCAAAAAATGAAATAAACTCTTGTCAAAATAAGTTAATTGCATTTTGTAGAGAAACAATGAGGCATATGAAACAAAAGATGTGGGAGGAAATAATGTAGAGGATTGATCATTTGTGTGAATTGTTTCAATTGATTGATGTTATGAGACTACATTATAAGAAGCTCAACAAATATTTAATGGACAACAAAAATGTCTTGGCAGTAGAGAAATCTGAAAATCAAGTTCAATAAACATTCTACAAAGCTAGTGATAATGATTTGAAATCAAAAGGGATTAATAATCAGAATGAAGCCTCAATGAAGGTGTCATATATCATTCAAAAGTGTTTGAGAATGGATGAAACAACAAAATTTGTGAATTTGGCTGCAACAAAGATGAAGAAGCTGGATGAAAAGGTAAGGAACATGACAGAGCTTGGTTTGCTAGAGGCTTTTGACACAAATTAGTGATTAATTGGAAATCATGGTTTCAAAAAGAAGATGAAGGGTGCAAGGAAGATTGATTTGGACCAGTTTCCTCAGTACCCAAATGAGGTGAACTATTTGGATTCCATCAAACCACTGATAACCTTGAATGTAACTTTGGCTAAAACATTCAAGTCAAAATCCAAACTCAATCATACATTGTTAACAAATTTTCAAGTCAGACAACATCAGTTAGAACAAATGACAATTCCATCACCTAAATAGTGGAAGTTTCTACAAAAGCTGATAGAATGATTTGATTTTGATAATATGAGTTTCCAAGTTCCAACTTAGCTCTGTGCAGAGTTGTCTTTAAGAAAGATTTTGCATTTCATCTATGAATTCCTTCATTTGAAAATCAATAGAAAACTCAAATTTAGTAATGTGTTGATATTCAATTATCTATATTATTTATTTTATCAATTGAAGAAAAACTCTATTTTCAACTACTAGATACACATTAAACGATTGTTGATGTTCATTGTTGTGTATGCTACAATTGTTAATATGTTATTAAGCATTGAGTTGAGTGATAAATCACTGAGAACATGTTTAACATAATTAAAATATGAAATTATTCATAATATTTTAATTTATTCAATATGATGCATAATTTCAAGGAATGCAATATAAAATATCAACTATAGTTTGAAATATAAAATTCTTGAATCTTGGTAATCCTCAACTAGTTAAATTAGGGTTGTTAGGTATGCAACTTAGGGCTTTCTAAAACCCTATTATCCTAAAACCCAAACATAAATTTCTTGGTAATCCATAACTTGTTAAATTAGGGTTGTTAGGTTCACAACCTAGGGCTTTCTAAAACCCTATTATCCTAAAACCTTGGCATAAAATTCTTGGTAATCCTCAACTAGTTAAATTAGGGTTGTTAGGTTTGCAACCTAGGGCTTTCTAAAACCTTTATTTTCCTAAAACCTTAGCATTAAATTCTTTGTAATCCTCAAGTGGTTAAATTAGGGTTTTTAGGTTTGCAATCTAGGGCTTTCTCAAACCCTATTATCCTAAAACCCTAGCATTCTTATGTTTTTTTTTTACATCATTCACTTTTTGACTGGTCTTTAAGTTATGACTTGTGGGTATTGATGTCATCTCCCATCCCATTTTGGTAGGAAGTGCCCCTCTAATATTAGATATAAAATCAAAATAAAAACCTTTACTTTTCTATAATTTTATTGTTTTGTGTTCGTTATCTGGCAGAAGATAAAGGATTCTACAAGTCCATAGACCCATAGCAGAATGTCCTTTTCTTGATTGTGGAACCATGGAAGGATACTTTTTGACTGGTATTTAAGTTATGACTTATGGGTATCAATGTCATGATTCCTGCATCCCCTTTTGCTAGGAAGTGCCCCTTTAATATCAAATTTAAAATAAAAATCAAAACCTTTACTTTTTTGTAATTTTATTGTTTTATGTTTGTTACATGGCAGAAGATAAAAGATTCTGCAAGTCCACAAGCCCATAGTGGAATGTCCTTTTCTTGGTTGTGGAGCCACAAAATCACACTATGTGATGATATTCTCATGTGGGACATGGGAGAATTCTATTGGACAAAGGGGATGATTGTGTCCTTTCCAAGAAAATCAAGTCTTTACTCATCATTGAAATTTTAGATTTGTACATCACTTTCTAGATGGATGGCCCACGTTCAAAATCAATAAATAGGTAGATGAATGAAATGCACTCGCGCAAACAAGAAGTAATGTTGGATGTGACAAATAATGGCTCATAATTGCTTTCATAAATTTGTAGTTCATTTGTTTGGTTCAACATAGTAGCAAAAATCGTAGAGGTGCGTTCGTTTCGCATCAACTTGAGTTGAATTAAAAAATAGGTACACCCTTCTTGGAAAAATTCACCATTGTTATTCTTGAAGGTCATAATTAGGTCTGCAAACTCTATTGCAAAATATTGTAGAAATTAGTTTTAAATCATTCTAGAGTTATGAGTCGGTCAAACACCCAACCCTTTGGCTCTACATCTAAAAGACCCTTTGAGAATGATATTTTGGTACAATTGCCAGGTTCGTCAAAAATCCTCAACGTCAACGTAACCTCAACCCTAATACAGTAGATGGGATGGTAGGCATAGCCAAAAATTGCAGAGATGCTGAGTTGAAGTACTAGGATGACATAGTCACTGGGTGGGAATTGTTCCTACACTAGTATGGAAAAAGAAACTGCCATTCCCCTGTCTCCAATACATGGACCTATGATTTTGGGAAGTTGGTTATTACTAATGTATTTATAATTGTGGAACTCATTAGATGCCTTGCTTTTGGGTATGATTAAAATATCAAAGTAATTAGAGCATTGGATGGAAGTGTCATAATGGATATAACCAGGGAGTTTATTTGTGAGGCTTTTAGACTCAATGTGGCTGCAAATAAGGTTATAGACCTTGCTTCTTTCAGAAGAAAATACAAGCAAGATAGAAATAGCTTTAGAGTGAAATGACTCCCTAGGTTTAGGCATAAAAGCTTCTATGGAAAGTAATTGAGAATCCCTGATATCGAACATGAGCCTTTTGATGTCAAGTCTTTTGAAGAATATTTTAGAAGAACATATTGAACATTATGTCGAGTGTTGGGAGAAAATGCAGGCTAAAAAATGGAGACACCTCTCATGTATATGGTTGTTGATATACAACATCCTTTTATCAATAGTGACTTTGACTATGCCAGCTTTTTAGCTGAGGCTATTCACAATTGGTTAGTGGAAATTAAGAGAAGGAAAAGTGGTGAGGAGTCTGAGGTGAATTTCATGTGGTATTCTATCCTTTTACATATGCTTTTGTACAAATTGAAAGATCATTTCAGTGGAGTTTTACAACTGAACATGAAAGATAAAGAGGGAAATAGATCTTCCAGTGCAATGTTGGACCCATATTTGTGAGGGTCTACTTGGAGTTAGATTGCACAAGGAAAATTTGGATTTCCTTAGGCCCAAAAAAAGGAGGCCAAAGTTAGGAGTACAACATAACTGGGGATATTTTTACCATAATGACAACTCAGTTGTTATTAGAATATACGGGTTCCCTAAAGGCCCCCATGTGCTACCCAAATATGTGTCACCAAGGTTGGCATTCATGGAAATTATGTGGCAATTGAATGAGATTGATCAGTTTCGTTTAGGCAAATAAAAGAAAGGGTATTGTTTCCCTTATGTTACTGCCTTTTCAAATTTCACTTTTATCAGAGAGGGCTTATATAGGCTAAAAGAAATGCTTGGGGAATACAGGTTATCTTAGTTAAATGTTAGGGATTTTGACCCTAAAGGTTTCATATAGGAGGTTACGAAAAGGCTTAGAAGGTACGATTTTTGCTATTAGATTGATTTAAATGAAGATGTCATAGGAAATTGCAAGGATGAATCTAAGGTTAAAAAAAAAGGTGAAATGGTTTGCATTCATAAAGGAAGAGGTCAGTAAGCGTAGGAATGAGTTAAACAATCTAAACATGCTTCTACACCTCTAAATAAGACATTGCATCTAAGATTTTAAGAAATTTAAACTAATTTAAACTAAAATCTTCAGAAATCTATCCTATTGCTCTCTAACTCTAAAGATCTCTCTAATCTACTTTGCTCTCAGATTTTAGAAGCTAATTAGACCATTGAAATGACACTTAGAGAATGAGAATTAAACTATTCTATTCCTATATGATTAAATAATTAAAACTACTGTAATGGCAGCCATGACTGCAAATGTTGAATGCTGGATGAATGTTGGATGGATGTTGGATGAATGTTGAATGCTTGAATGTTGGATGAATGTTGGATGCTTGGAAAACCTGCAGAGTAAGATTGCACAAGTTGGGATCCATTTCCTGTAGCCAAAGAGCTGTATTTATAGCTTTCATGGCAGCACATTTGCACAGGGATACGGGATAAGAGGCTGGGATTCAATCTGGAGAATTGAATGGCATGGGATGAGAAGATGGAGCTGATCATGGAGGATTGTTTCTCCCCATGAAAACACCAGGCAAGATGAGAGGGAAGATTGGAGGAAGAAGATTGAGAGGACTTCCTGCAGGTTTGTCCCCGAAGCTCTTCCCGTGAATGACAGTAGAATTAATTAAATTTTGAAAATTTAATTTTATTGGTGAGTGAATAGTGGTAAATGATTTATGCATTAATTTAAATAATTTTAATTCATTTAAATTTAGCAAAAAGAGGATTGAATAATTTAATAAATCAAACTATAGGGTTTGTTTATTAAATTAAAACAAAAGGAAAATGACATTAAATAAAAGATTTTAGATATATCTTTATTTAATTAAGAAGAAATGTGATGAGGTAATTAAATAACACAAATTATTTAAGTTGTGTATTTAATTTATGAAGTGATAATAATAATTAAATAAAACAAAGTTTTTGTTTATTTAATTAAGAGAGAAATAATATGAAAATAGAAGAATTAATAATGAACTTAATATAAATAAATATTTCTATTTATTTATTAAGTAGATGAATTTAAGATTAATTAATCAAATAAATCGTATTTAATTAATTAGATTCTCGGACCATTTTAGGTGTCTCTGGGCTACAAGGATAAAAATGATAAGGATCATCATGGAGCATTTTCTAATATTGTTGACCCAATTGCCAAGATTAAGGTGGTGCTGAAGAATTTTGACAAAGTTGTAAGGCCCCTATCCTAGAAGAGAAACCAGAAAAGTGGCCTAGACCTTGTTGAATTTTTCATTCATGGACTAGCTAGGACTTGAATCTAGTACCTCTCATTTTCCATTGGAGTGATCTACCACTGAGCTACTGACCCACTTTATGACTGGTCCATCTTTAGTTTAGGTGTGGATTTTTTCTAGCACCCCCCATAAGCCACATTTGTTGTGCCTGGGGCTCCTAGCCTAGTCTAGCTCTAATACCGTGTTGAATTTTTCTTTCATGGACCAGCTAGGAGTTGAACCTAGGACCTCTCATTTGTCGATGGAGTGCTCTACCACTAATCTATTAGACCACTTTGTGGTCGGTCCATCTTCATTTTAGGTGTGGTGTTTTTCCAACAGACCTAACCTCACTATCATAAGGCCCCTACCCCAAGGGCCTTTTATTAGAGAAAATGTGCAATTAGATCCACCATAGGTCACTCCCTCTCCTTCCCCTCAAAAAATCAGTGTGGATTTTGATTCTCCCCTAAGAGAGCAACCACAAAAGAGGTTGAAAGTTGAGCAACCACCATTATTGGTTGACAATCCCATCAATCAAGATAAAAGTGAGGATGTTCATATTAAACCATGGATGAAATTCAACAATATATGCCATCCCCCCAAAGACCAAATATTATTGGCCTTCTTCAGTAAAGGTTTAGGTTTGATGTGGCTATCAAGAGGGATAACCTCAATGATGTGATGGAGTTTACATGTTCACAATTCATGTCTGATGATGAGTTTATAAAATCCCAGGAGTTTAAAGAGTTTGTTTTGAGATCAAAGAGGGAGGAGTGGTGCAGGGGCACCCACAAGTTTTCATGCTTGCAAAGGGGTAAAAATTGGAATTTTGTTTTGTTTTGATGTTTTTCATGTAATAAGGTCTTTCTAGACCATTTCATATTAGTTGGAGCCAATTTGAGTCATTATAAAGTCTTTAGGTGCAAGGTTAAGTAAAAAATGCAAATGTTGTCAACATTGTCAGACAATTTTGCAACTTTTTGCAAACAAGAGTGTAATTGAGGATTTGTTAATCCAAATAACCAAAATATGGTTAGAGGTAGTTTCAAAATGTTTTTAGAGGCTTAAAATTTCCTTGTAATCTCAAAGAGAAAGTTGGAATGAAGATTTTGGAGAAGAAGCATTACTTTTGCATGTTGAAATCTGTATTTTCCTTGCTTTCCTAAAAATTTTGTCACGTTGTATGGATTCTTGGTGCTCTATATGGATGGGAGACTAATTTTGCATGGTATTGGATACTCTCACCTTTAATGTGTTTCTTATTTGGTTCATTTTCATTAGTTTTGCTGGGAGATATCCATATTTTGGCAAAACTTGTCTGAAACCCTACCTAGGGTTCTAGTGAACAATACAAATAGTTTCTTGAGTTTCCTCCATGAACTTGCAGAGAAAATTTGTAAATAATTCTTTCCTGATGCCTTCAACCTCCTTGCAAGATTTGAGACCTAGGTTGGCACGTGTAGAGGAGAATAAGATGACAGTTTGTTGTTTTGGGGTCGTATTTGTAGTCAAAACCCTATTGGCTTAGAAGGGTTTGTGAATAAAGAATAGTTTTTTGAGATCCTATGAGAGGTGTGGAGGATGTGTGAACAAGATTAAATACTTTATGAAGCCCAAACCTAAATGTTGTTAAGGCTAACCGCCCAATTAGGCCTATTCAGGAAGAGGACAATCAAAATTTGAGCCCTTCCATACAAAGGAACCCTACCCCAATTTTGGATATGTGTCAAAAGAGCCAAAAGGGTATCTAAAATCGTTCTTACATTTTTAAGATCATGTATTCTTCACAATTTATTCCTAAAAAGGTCATTTTGAAAGGCTATTAGGGTAAAGGGGCAGTTTGTGAAGAAAATCCCATTGATTGATGTGTGAGGGCTCTTGTGAGTGGTTGTTTGAGTGATTTTGATAGGTTGGAGACCAAAGGGTCCTTGTGGGTGATTGTGGGTTGTGTTTACCCTTGAATGGCTTGTTGCTTTGAAGATTAAATGTCTACCCTTGTTGAAGAAATTTACCCGATCATAATTGCCTTTGAACTTTGAGAAAGGAATGAATCCATTATTGTGAAATATGGTATTAACAGTCTAGTTTCTGTTGTAATTGTTGCCTCAATCTCACAGGCTAGAACCTCTGGAAGAGCAAAGTCGGTGTGACATTTCTTTGGTTTGGCCGACTGGCAGTTTGGGAACCTTGTGAAATATTCTGGTCTCTGTGACCTTGCAGAAGTCTTGTCAAACGCGTTCACTGTGGAGTCTATCGCTGTGACATAAAGTAGTCATTGTAACCTCTCACCGCGTGGAGATCTCTAGCCGATAGGCCATTCAATCAGGCGTTGGGGAGACTCATAGCGACTGGTGGCTTCAGAGTGACTTTCAACACTCGGGAAGAAGTTCCAGCGACATTGGAAGGTCTTGCCAATAGGGATACAGATTGAAGTCATCAGGATAACCTATGGTGGCTCGGTGAGAAGTCTTACCGAAAGTAACATGTCTCGGTGACAGTGTTGGAGCTTTCAGGGAAACCCTTGGGTGATCAGTAAGAAGTATTACC
>VDFB02147250.1:0-41986 GCA_007258455.2 Sequoia sempervirens | reverse complement strand
AGTGTGACTCTTGGTGAACAGTGAGTTATGGATAACTTGGAAGCCTCAGTAACAAGTCTTGCCGAAGGTTGATTCTCTCGCCGACAATGGAACACATTGATGTGACTTAAAGGCTTCAGTATGAAGTCTTGGAAAAAGTGGTAAGTCTGGCCAACAAGATTGACTCGAGGTGACTTGGAACTTGTGGGTTGATGTCTTGGTGAAGGGTATTTGTCTTGCCGATAGGAATGCGATGGACGTCAGAAGTTTCGGTATGACCTTTGCCTAAGTCTGGCTGATAGTGACATCGGTATAACATAAAGGGCTCGATATGATCTCTCAATGAATGACTAAAGTCTTGGCGACTAAGGAACACTTCGTAATGACTTATGAGCTCAGTGTAATGTCTCATCAAATAGCGATTGTCTTGCCGATGAGAATGTTGTTTTCGGTATGACTTGTGAATATCGGTAGAACCTCTTGCCAATGGAGATGACTCTTGGCGACAATGTGTAACAAGACTTGTGGCATCGGGGAGACACTTCTAGTGTCTCACCGACATGAGACACAAGTTGATCACTATTGATCGAGTGAATATTGTTCGACGTGGTGCGATATGGACAAATCAAAGAAAGCAGGATGTGAATCGTTGCTGAGCTGGATGATTTGATACTTGTGATCTGATAGTTGGAAATAAACTATTTCATAGAGCTGAAGCCGAAGAGAAGGAAAAGAGAGCGAACGGATGTGAGGGTAGTGTGGCTAGATGGAAGGCCGAAGCCATGAGGCCGTAACTGATGAAGCAGAAGAGCTGATGAGATGTTAAGGTCGAGAGGCTAGTTGTATGGCAAGGGGCCTTGAGGCCAAAATAGAGGAAGTGAGAGGCAGGGTTATGTTGTTGATTTCTCTCCTGATTAAGGATTGAATGCCATGGTTGATCTCTTGTGTTGATCAATACTGTATACTGTGTGAGGGTATTGCAATAGTACGAAGATTGTTTGGTTTGAGAGGTTGATCAGGAAATGTACAGAGGGAGAGTTGATTACCAGATAGTATTCAGAATGAACAAGATGTAAACTCTGAAAAGGCTAAGAGCCTAAATTTGTATTGTAACCATTATGTTGCTGAATAATACAATGGCTCAATCTTTGGAGTGTGGGGTTTTTTATCCAAAAGGATTTTCCCCACGTAAATCTTTGTGTTCTAGTTTTCTGTTTCATCTTTCATGTATGTTGGTTCATGTAGTTAATGCTTGCTGTTGAATTTACATGTGTTTCTCTCGAGATGGATCAATAGGAAATAACTATTTCTATTTCCGCATTAAGACATAGTTGTGTGTCTTTGAGGCAACAATTGAAAATGAAAGTTCTTGAAGGCACTACTACATGGAGTTTTCAAGATGCTCCCTAATTTTCCTTATAGTTTCGCCTTGCTGCATCAAGGAGTACCTTAAAAGGATTCAGTTGGCATAAGAAAATGTGTCTATGGAAAATTATGATGAAGTAGTTACAAAGGTAAGGGCATAAATGAATTTTGAGTCCAAAAACATTGCGCTTGATGAAGGGAGAAGAATGGTGGAAGATAGTGGATTGCTGCTAATCCCTAAATGGGACATTGCTTCTATAATTGTCTTTTCTACTATTAGGAAACAAGGAGAAGTTTTCTCCATAGAAGAGAAAGCAGAGATGGCATTGTTAGGTTCAGGGTTCGACAAACATTGGGAAGCCCTTGCAATCTAGGCCCTTGCCCCAACTACAGACAAGCGTGTGATTCCTAAAGCATCGAAGGGTAAGGGTATCAAATGGAGCTTGATTATAAAGAGGGTGTATGCCACCTTTTTCTTTGAAGTTGTCGCATTCGTGGTAGATGTTGCCAAGTTCAATGGAGCTAGTGTTCAAAGGTTGCAAGATAGACTTAATACAGTGTTGAACATAATGATCTCTTGGAAGCTTACAACCAATAGTAGGAATTATTGGCTAAAAAAAATACCTTTTAGAAAGTGTGCAAGAATCATGCCCCTCTTCTACAGTCACCCTGCTCATGTGATGATTGAAAACACATAGCTTAAAAAAAATATTCAAATTCTAGAAGAACAGTTGAAGAATGTTCAGTAAAATCAACAAAAGGAGAATGTGTGCATTACAATGTGCATCTTGTAGCATATACTATCTAAAATATTAAGAAGGATGGAAAGTACCCATGTGTCATATTTGAATTTGAGAAATGCCATTACTAGAGTAAGTGGGAATCAAGAGAGGGTCAAATGTATATTTGAACAATGGAATCCAATTTTTTCATCTTTGGAAGGTATGTATAGGAGATTTGCAGACACATCTGATGCCCCACCTAGTATCTACCTTACTTTTGGGATTGTCAAGATGGCACAAAATCATAAAGGGTATTTGGAAAGTATAATTGAAGTTGCACGAGCAAGAATGAACTCTTTTATAAATGTTGAAAAAAGGGTTGTACCCCACTTGTTAGAAGATAATGGGGAGTTGAAGACCCTAGAGAAATGGATAGATAGTTTCAATAATCTAATCCCCACATTCCTCCCTCTGATTTTCAAAGAAAAAAAACTTGATTTAAATCAGCTTGATTCCTATTCAGACGAGATGGCTGATATAGAAAAAAAGATGGAAACTTTTTGTAGAGAGGCTAGTGCTTTACTTGATGACAAGTATCATCAAAATTTGGAGAATTTGGAAAAGCTCTTAGCTCATGACTGAGGATATTTTTAAGGCATGGAATGAAAAGTATAATTTTTTACCTGACCTGTGAGTGGATCCATGCTTTTATTCCTATGCCTCATGTCTAGGAATTTGGTTGTTAGAAAGTTTTTGGATGAGGTTCTTCACTTCTTTGCTTGTTACTTCCCTTATGTTATAAAAGGGAAGCCTGAGCCTCATTCAAAATTTCAAAGCGTTCTAATTTTTTGATCTTTCATCTCATTCTCTATAAGCTCTCTTTGCACAGTTTAAGCTATTTGATAGCACATATAGGAAATGTTGTAATTTTGCTCTGTAATAACAAAAGATGACTCAAATACTTAAGTGTATTTATTTAATTTTGAATATTGACCTATCTTGCTCTCAAGTATTGTATTCACTATCTTTTGACTCAAAATAATCAAGGGTTATTTATAAGTTGTCTTATCACATCACATGTTTATGTTATGGATGTTGAAGCGTTAGCTTCTATTCAAGGAATGGATTAATATTCCTTTTGTTGGAAGAATGAAGAAGAAACCCTCCTGTGTGTTGTCATTAATGCCAACATTGTTTGGTGATGGTTTTGTCTAATCTGGTAAACAATGTTTGTGTTACCCTAATCTTGTAATTTGGTTCAAAATTTCTCCTATTAGAAGATCATCCTATGTGTTTCTAGTATATTATTTATGACTATTAAATGCATCTATGCACAAGTTTCAATGATTTTGGTTGAATGGGTTGAAAGAAACAATTGATAGAAGTACAACATATAGTTTTCTCCTCAGATTTTTGCATAGTAGTATGAGTTATTTGGTTTTCATTTCTCTGGTACTTTGATCCAATCAGTAGGTTGGTCGCACTCCACAAAAGGATATGAAAATCACAAAAACTTATCCTGGGACTTAGACATTCCAGCAGGCGACTAATATCTTTTCATGGTCGTTCATTTACTTGTCAAACCAGGGAACGTATACTTGAAATGGAGTGGCACTGTATGTGCACTAAGAACTAGTTTCAGTCACAACTTAATGGAAATAAATACTTGGAAAGAATTCTACCTACGTTACTGGAAGGTAATGCTAAGTTCTCTAAACTCAACCATACTTTAACCAAAGTGGAAATCATAATAGCTACGACTGAGAAACAAACTATGAACTGGCCTTATGCTGTAGAAACAGACACAGGGATGGATTCCCAATGCTGCAGGAACAATATAAGACTGAGTTTGCACAGAAACTTCAAAAATGAAATCTAACTTATGATCAACAGAAAAATGAACGACTAACTAACTAACTATAGATACATACTAAGTGGGCCCCCCTTAGCAAGCATCAACTAATTACGCAAGTACTGAACTCAGAACTTCATCAGATTTTATTCATAAACTCAGAATGGTGTACATTGTTCCGTTCATATGAAAACTAACAAAAAACTCTATCTCTTGTCATACAGACTCTGATTTTTATTATCATACTAACTTTTACATGATATCCTTTCTATCTCATTATGCTTGCTCACTCGCGCAGGAGGAACACTTATTTAAATAAGGAAAATAACTAACTAACTAACCCAAACAGAGAAAGACATGGATGTAAATGCATCCAGGAATCGAGGAACAGACTAAATAAATGAACTTATCCGCTCAACATGATTCAGAGA
Source organism: Sequoia sempervirens (assembly GCA_007258455.2). NCBI lineage: Eukaryota > Viridiplantae > Streptophyta > Pinopsida > Cupressales > Cupressaceae > Sequoia > Sequoia sempervirens. The sequence continues at coordinate 37,637 of VDFB02147250.1, read as the reverse complement.
GAATTCAGCATTCCACTCTTTCCAAATTAATTGACATTTAAATTCCTTCCCAACAATTTTGGTCAAAGAGTCTTTGCCAGAATAACTTCCTCGAAGTCATGCAGGAAATGGACTTTACTGCAAGGCTGAGATCAGGCGCTTGACTCGATCATACTTTCTTCAACAACCTGCGAAACACAAGGCAACAGAAGCGAATGGAAACATGCACGACAACTTACATGATATTCATTTATTAATCACATATCAAATTTACTTCATCATTCAAAAACTACATGCGTTATACCAATCATTTAGAAAGTCAATTAGGGTAATAAATATAGACATATCAACATGATAGGCTGTAGGAATATAAAAGTGTATTGCTACAGGATATCCCCCAATAAAAGGTTTCTAAAGAGTTTAAACAACCATGAACAACAAAAGCAAGGGTATTAAAAGTACACCATGATACTCAAATTATGAGCATACTTTGGGCTCATCAAGGACTTTGGGATATGATTTACAAGTCTCAAATATACATGTATTCGAAATGTCACATGCTCATATAATCATATGGTTGATTGATGTTAGTAAGTTTGGTCTAATTTTGTGATCAAGTCTTCTTAGTGACATGAATAAGTGGTATGAAGTTTAATATGTTGTGCGGATACTCAAGAGATCCTTTTTAGGTATGTTCCAACCTAAATCATGCCTTGCACATTTTTTTTGTTTCAATTTTTGGGCCGACAAGTTATTTTTGAATTAAGTGTGTGTACATATAATTAGGTTGACCTAATTGTTGTGTGTAGATGTTATAACATATACATTTATGAAACATTTGTGTATTGAAGAAAGAAAAAGGTGGTAAGAGGAGACATGTCATAGTGTGATATTATATGAGCTTGTATGTATAAGTTTTGTATCAAGGTAGAATTGCAACATATGTTGTAAGAATACAAACCTGTGTAGGAATTTTTATTTTAGAGCTTAATTGGAACTAAATCTAGCACATGAAAGGTGTATTCCATCAGTTCACCTCCCGGTAGTGAGTCACACTCTATTTTTTAATCATTTCATGATGTGAGCCTTTCAAGGATAGTGTGTCCTGGTTGTAAGCCCCTATAATATCTTATAACTAGTTATAATATATTGTGAGCTAATCCTTACCGTGGTTTTTCTCATATTGGATTTTCCACGTAAAAATCTTGGTGTTTGTGTGTTATATGGTGTTATGATCTCTTTCATGTTTTTACTTACAATTGCAGTTAGATGTGCATTAATGTTTGGATGGTTTATAGCTAAATTATTTAATAGAGTACTCATTCACACCCCCCCTCTCAGTATTTTGGGTATTCAACAATTGGTATTAGAGCTTGGTTCATTTAGAAAAACCTAAAAACTTGAGGAAGATCTCAGAGTTTGAACACATGGCTGTCAAAAGGTGTCCCATTCCTTTGAAAGAAATCTCTACAACTAAATGCATAGAAGATGACTACACAATTGACAAAGAATAACTCAATGCTATTCTTGAAGATCTGGATAGAGTCGAAAGTGAGAAAGAAATTCTGAAGGAGAATATAAAAGAAGCAAATGAATGTATCAAAAAATTAAGAGATAAAATCAAGAAGTTCAAGGAAAGGCATAAAGAAGTTAGTGATCAGTTAAAGAAAGCAAATGAGGACATTATCAGACTAAAATTGCAAGTAGAAGAAAAGAAGAGAATTGAGGACTATCAGAAACCTAAAATTCAAAGAAAGACTAATGAATGCATCAAGCTTGAACAAGAAGTGGTAACCATAAGATCAGATCTGGAGAAAGTAAGAGCCCATGAGGACAAATTCAAAACAAGTTCTACAAGGCTGGATGAACTGATTGCAGGACAAAAACCCTCTAAGGATAAAAGTGGTTTGGGACTTGAAGAAGGACAAAGTTCAAAATAAAATCAATCCCCTAAAAGGGTTGACAACCAAAGGAAGACTCAAGGAAATGGTAGACATATCAAGAACCAAAGAAGCAATGCTAGAAGGAATCCTATCAGATAACCTAATGCTCAAAGGTACTCATATTTCAATGGACTTTGTTTCTCATGTAATAAATTTGATCATAAGGAAACATAATGTAGAAGTAGAATGAATTAGAATGTTGGATTCTTTTTTGGGAAATGTTTTTCATGCAATAAATTTGGACATAGAGCTATTGAGTGTAGATGAAAAATTATGATGAATAGATTCAATACTGGTAGAATGATTCAATATTTTCATGGTTATTGATAGACATGTAATGCATTTGGACATAAGGCTAACTAGTGTAGATAAAGGATGAATTCAGATTAGTTTGGTCAAAAAAATGTTGTGTGCTACACCTGTAACAATCTAGGACATATTTCAAGATTCTGCAAAAGCAAAAATGGGAGGAAATCTAATCCGATACAAAGGAATAAACATATGAATAAAGTTGATGCTATTGAAGTAAAGAGGGAAATGAAAAATATTTAGAAGAATAAGGAAGAATCTAAGAACAAGAATGAACCAAATACATTCGTACCTCCATCTGGTGTAGATAATTCTTCTAAAAACTAAATCCAATAATGGGTTTAGGGAAGTAATTACAGAGAAAACTAACAAACCCCTGATATATGAGGTGTCAAGCAGTGACATGAAGATATGTGATGTAAAATGTCATTCTGAAGATGTTTTGAAAGATTCTAGCAAAAAACATGCAAATTTGAAGATTTACAGAGCATTTTAGGGTTTACAGTATATTCATAAGGTGTTTATCAACTTTTTAGAGATCAAATGCAATAAATACAAAATTAGGGTAGATTAGTAAGGTATAAAGTGAAAATTTAAGTTGTATTAAATCACTTTTACACACTTTGAAGAAAGAAGAGTGAGTTGAAGGAGATTTGAAGGAAATTCAAAGCATCCAACATCAAACCCTAGTTTTTGTCGAAGTGTGAAAAAGGTATTTACAACTATCTTTGTGGGTTTGCTTTAGAGTAATTTCCATAAGCATCTATAAAAGAATTGAGGGAGAATAACCACATCAATTGTGGTTGAGACTTCTGAGAGACCTAGACCGAAATTCAAAAGGTTTTCATGGAAGGTTTTTGACATTGACCTTGTTGGTGTGTTTTCACAAATTTTGAATAATGTCTTTCCCATCGAGGACACTAGAACCTACATTCATGGGAAATTGAAAGAATTTTATCATCAAGTACACAAGAATCAAAGGCTAAAGGAGTTAAGTGGAGATAGTTTCTTAGTGAAGCAAGAGTATGAAAACCTTGTACATAAGAAGCTAGATGTGTGGAACTGGTTCCTCAAATTTAGCAGTGAAATGGATGTGAAGTATGTGAGAATAGCCCTAAGTAGAGTGCATGATAAATTTGTATGGAAAAATGTGACTGGATTAATTACCAAAGAGGTGATCAAAGTTGTGACTAAACTTTGTGATACCAGACTTGTATTCGTGTTAAATTCTATGAAAAATGATGTGATTATGAAATTAACTGGTGCCACATATGATGGGAGAGCATTAACAACCAAACCTATTACCAAACCAGTTGTGAAGTATGTGGCAATCATGATAGGTCACAAGATCTACTTCACCAACATAGGAAAAATGTACCCCCTATTGCACCCTCTGCCACCTTCAGAAGAAGAATAAAATAAAAGGAAAGAAAAAAAATGAACATGAGTGATGCAATGCAAGAGGAGATTGATCTTGGCTTGCAAGAAGTTTAGTTGAAAAGGAATAGAAGAAGTAGCACTTCCACCAGCAATGAAGGTACCTCACAAGAGGCTAGAAAAGAAATTAAGAAAGCCAAAGGAAATGTTGTGGACTCATCTGATGAAGAGGAGATAGAGGAAGAAAATAATGCTTTCACAATTCATGTGCATGAGAAGAATGGTGAATAAGGTACATCAGAGCCTATGGAGGAAAATCCCAACTCTCCTCCAGTAAGAGACCACTCACCTTTGAAGTTGGATCCTCTAGTAAATAATATGATGGAATCTAATGATTTTATAGCTATTACTAATTTTTTTGATGAGGTTAATGAAGAGGATAAGGAAACAATTGTAAATTCTTTTATTCAATACATGATTATTTTTGAAGATAGTATGGAAGGCATAAGGAAGAAAGTGGCTGACAATGTATGGGAAGCCCTAGCACAAAGAAGGCATGAAGCTATAAATATTGATGGCAAGATCAAGTTTAATGCCTTGAACATATACGGATCCTCCTTGTCTGAGGATGATGCTACTACCTTGTTAAAAGAATATTCTAAGAGGTTTAGGGTTAAACAAAGAGTCACCATTCTAATGACAAAAGAAAAAGACAGTGCTGAAAAGTTGAAGCAAGATACTTTTTCCACAGTGAAAGACATGGCAGAGAAAATTGGGATGAGTGTTTTTTCTTCATCTCATACAGCTCAAGTACAAGAGCCTGCTAAAGACAAGGGTATTGACATAGAAGAAATGATTCCTTCCACTACCAACTTACCCATTTTCAAAGAAGTAAAGGATCATTCTATTGAAGAGACATCACATTTGGATAAGGTTGATGATATACATGCTTCTCTAGAGACATATGCTCCTCTAGAAGATACAGAGGATACAGCCAGAGAACATACTGAAGATTAGTATAAAAATGATACCAGTTACAATCCAAAAGAACACCATGAGAATACCAGAAACAATGGTGAAGAAGATAAGAATGAAGGAGAAGAATCCAAAGATGAAAAGGATGATGATAGAAATGATGATGATGACAAGGAGGAAGAAAATAAAGACAAACCATCAGAAAATCCCTCTAGAGAGGAAGAAGAGGAAAAGAAAGAAGAAAATAAGGAAGAAATAGAGGTTGGAATAAGTGAAGAAGAATCTCCAAGGACCATTGACCATCAAAGTCATCTAGATAATCATCCGAAAACACTCTTAAGGGTCTTTTGTCAAGGAAAATAAGGATTCAACTTGTGATTCCACCTCAGCTACTTAAGCTCTCGTTACATCAAGGTTGGGTGGATTTGAGTAAGATCTCACCGGTTCAAAAGATAGAGCTTAGTGGTACCTTTCTTGACATTGATAAAAAGGAAATTATTGAAACCCATAAAAAAGGGACTAAATTGATAAATGATGCCATCAAGGCTTTGTAGGATATAGCTCTTGGTGCCACAATTGATGATTGCTTAGCTCCTATTGATAACTTAAAGTTCTTGGTTGATTCACTCAAAGAACTTACCTCTAGAGGTAGAGTCAAGACTTCTAGAGAAAAGGTTATTGGTGTTGTAGGAAAAATGTGCAACCACACACAACATGGTGTTGCAATGTTTAAAAGAGGTAAAGGAATGCAAAGAAGAAGCTCAAATATTGTTTGTATACCGCATGTAGTGGCCGGATTCCACTCGAGGCATTAAAGACTTAATGGAATCAATACAGTCACAACTTGACAATGCCTCCATAGCCTACAACTTTGCAGATGATAGAGATTATGCTCCTTGGACTTCCATTTTAGACCCTCAAAGAAAAAATTTCACATTAAAAAGGAAAAAATAAGACGCAATAAGGTGGTTTGGAAAACTTATAGATCTAGTGAAGCCAAACATATTCTAGTATCAAGTGCCTTGGCGGTTGCAGAGAAACTTGAAAAGATAAATCTTAATCCACCCACTCTGGAAGAAGGAGAAGAGTGATTAGTAGAGCTTGAATCATTGCATAAAGCACTTGTTAGAGGAAAGGGGATCTAGGATGATGCAAAACCTACTTGGGAAGCCGTTCTCAAGGAATTAGAAGGTGCTCCCAATTTCGGTTAGCAATTTCTGTAAAAAAAAATTTATGTTATTTATGTTTCCTACAAATTTTATCATTGGTACACCCTTTGTCTGTGATGTCAAAGGGGGATAAGTTGAAGTTTTGGAGAAGTTAAATTTTTGGAGAAATTATTTTTGAAGTTTTGGAATTTTGAGGGGGAGAAGTTGTAGAGAGACTTTGGTGTATATTTGAAAGGGTGAGTTCACATAGGTTGAGTAAATATAATTTTGAAGATCCATTTTTGGCACATGTTTCCATCAATAACAAAGGGGGAGATTGTTGGAAGAATGAAGAAGAAATCCTCTGGTGTGTTGTCATTGATGCCAACATTGTTTGGTGACAGTTTTGTCTAATTTGGTAAACAATGTTTGTGTTACTCTGATCTGGTAATTTGGTTTGAAATTGCTCATATTAGAATATCGGCCTATGTGGTTCTAGTATGTTATTCAAGAATATTAAATGCATCTATGAGCAATGTTTTAGTGATTTTGGTTGAATGGGATAAAATATACAATTGATAGAAGTTTAGTAGATAGTTTTCTACTCAGAGTTGTGCATAATAGTATGAGTTATTTGGTTTGTATTTCATTGGTACTTTGATCCAGTCATTACAACTTTGGGAGATGATTTATAGGTGTCAAATCTACATGTATTTCAAATGACACATGATCATATAATCATATGGTTGATTGATGTTAGCTAGTTTGGTCTATTTTTTCGATCAAGTCTTCTTCTAGATGACATGAATAAGTGGTATGAAGTGTAATATGTTGTATGGATGTTGAAGAGATCCTTTTTAGGTTCGTTATGATCTAAATCATGCCTTGCATGTTTTTTTTATTTCAAGGCTTGGGCCGACAAGTTATTTTTGAATTAAGTGTGTGTACATCTAATTAGGCTGACCTAATTGATGTGTGCAAATGTTATAGCATATATATGAAACATTTTTGTATTGAAGAAAGAAAAAGGTGATAAGAGGATATGTGTGATAGTGTGATATTATGTGAGCTTGTATGTATAAGTTTTGTATCAAGGTAGGATTGCAGTGTATGTTGTAAGACTGCAAACCTTTGTAGGACTTTGTATTTCAGAGCTCAATTAGAACTAAATCTAGCACATGAAAGGTGTATTCCATGAGTTCATCTCCTAATAGTAAGCCACACTCTATTTTTTAATCATTTTAGGTTGTGATCCTTTCAAGGATAGTGTGTCTTGGTTGTAAGCCCCTGTAATATCTTATAATAAGTTATAATATATTGTGAGCTAATCCTCATGGTTTTCCCATTTTGGTTTTCCACGTAAAAATCTTGGTAGTTGTGTGTTATGTGGTGTTATGATCTCTTTCATGTTTTTACTTACAATTGTAGTTAGATGTTTTTTAATGTTTGGATGGTTTATAGTTGAATTTTTTAATAGAATACTCATTCACTCCCCCTCTCAGTATTCTGGGTGTTCAACACCTTTCAAATATTTATCAAAGATTGTGTGAATGGCAATGCAATAGGAATTTATAAGTAGTGTGATAAGTGTTTTTCTTTGGTTGGTTTCTCATTGTAAGGTGGTGAGGTTCGAAGAAATCATGACTATGAGTTGGTATGTTATAGGAGTATATTTCATATTTTGACTCAATTGCGGATAAGGCACTGATCAAAATAATTTGTAAACTATGAAAAATGATGTAGAATCACATATCAAATTCAATATCATGGAATACAATATAAAATATCATCAACTATAGTTTGGAATATGATTCATGAAGTGCAATATAAAATAAAATATCACAAAGTGCAATGATTCACAATTTCATGGAACACAATATAAAATATCATCAACTACAATTTGGAATATGATTCATGAAGTATAGTATAAATACCTAAAAATTGCTAATTCACTTCCATTTTCCAAATCAAGTCAAGGTCCTCAAATTGACATCAAACTTGAGATAAAGTAAAAGAGTCATATTGATTCTAAGTCTGGTCTTCATTTTCTTCACCTTTCTCTCAAATTAAACATTCATTGTGTCACTATCATTTGTTCCACTGCCAGTGCCACCACTACTAGTGTTTGAAGTGTTGCACAACCCTCTTCTTCTGCATATGGACCTCCAGATTGTGAGTGCCCTTTCAAAAGGAATTTTTTTGGCATTGTACGTAGCTCCAAACACCCTCAAGCAATTTTCCAACTTCTTGTCTAGTTTTTTAACTATCTTTGATTTAAAAAATGCCAATGAACTGAAGACTCTCTCATCCTCCACTGACCCCAATATCATTGTTTGATATAAATCAGCAAGTTTGAAATATTATGATATTGAACCACACAATATTTCACTTTGACCTAAGGTTGTCCAAGCCTTTGTTATTGATACCGCTTCCATGAGCTTCTCCATGGAATCAAATTTGTTCATCATACTTCTTGCAAAATGCTTACATTGTTGTCTAAGATTATATCCATTTATAATTCCTTCTATTGTTTGTTCATTATATTCTACACTTTTCAAAAAGTGTTCAGCCAAGATAATTATTTTATCATGAAAATAGCTTGGGCTATCTTGGTTGCCTATAATCCAAAATTGAGGATACACAATATTCATGGCTTCAAGTATTTCTTCTCAAGGGAATCTATTATAAATCTTTGTGGAAAGAGATTTTACAATTTCCTTCAAATTATCACTAATAGATTTAACAATGTCATTAAAAGCTTCCTTTGTAATAGGTACTTCTTTGATAGAGCGCCTAACTATCATACAATGGTGCATTGGTATCTCAAATCCGGGTGATCCCACAATACTAGTTTACAATTTTTGGCCAAACTGGAAATTGAAATATTTTTTTCTAACTAAATCGCAACTTTCGAGCAACTATAGTGGTTGAACCATGAGGAATTTGAAGATGATGCAAACTAGTGATTTGTGAAATTTTGTTTGTAGAAATTCTAAATATATTTTTTTCAAAAATTTTGGAATCAGATTGCACTTCTTTTCCATCTCCTTCAAAAACTATTTTTTTTAGTAAACACCATTTTTAAGGAGTGACGCTTTGTACAAAATAATTTTTTTTCCATGAAGGATAAAATTTTTTTTCGAATTTAGATTTGTAACTATGATTTCTAGTGCTTCCAATTGGTTTCATAGTGTTTTATTGAATATTTTTTCCTTAATCAAGTTTCAAAGTCAAACTAATTACAATTCACACATAGGCGGACCGTATACAACGTAACTTTTTTTTTATGTATCAATTTTTTTATTTTTTATTTTGTTTATCAAGGACTTCAATATTTAGCGTATTCATATTTTTCAATTTTTTTTTGATAATCTACTATTTTTCTACATGTGTAGAATAGAGAGCTTGATTTTAAGTGAAAAACCTATGTTTAATAAAACTAAAAAAAATAAATACATAATAAAACCAAAAAATATTAAAATTATATTCGTTCGATAGCTCATTCTGAGGACTACCATCATCCAGTTGGGTCTATGAAGTATCCTCCATTTTCATCCTCAACTTGAGCTTTGAAGGGAAAAATTCTAGAGTTTTTTGGTGCTAGAGGGGAGAAGGTGGGAAAAGGGGGTTCGAGCAAACCCTTCGGGGTTTGCTTGAACTAGGGTTCGCTCGAACTAGGGTTCAAGTGAACCCCCTTTTGACAACCATTTTCTTTGCTTATTTTTCTAAGAAATGTGGGACCAAACATTTAATGGGTTTGCTCAAACCAAAAGTTCGTTCGAACCCCCAAAAACCAATTTTTTTTACATGGGGTCATTTTTTGCAACTTTTCCTTCCTCACTGGAATTGTAAACCACTTTTATGGGTTTACCATCCATGTACACAGACACATAAGTGTTCGCTTGCATTAAACTGTAAATAATTTTTAGGATGATTCAAATCTATAATTTTCTTCCAGCTTAAAAAAATTGAGCTTTTAGAAGTTAGATCTAGATATAGATGATCGAGGGCCATGCATGTCATTCTACTTAGTTTGGTATATTCATAGATATACATATTTATGTCTTGGGATTTATTCACAAGATTGTTCATTTCATCCAACATGGGGAGAAGACTAGCAAAATTCAAGAGTGTCTCTATATCGTTTAACCTATGTAAGAGGTCAGGAGCTTTGTCTATTTTGTTGTGATCCTTGTACATTACTCCAATCAAGGATTGATATTCTGAAAGAACTTGTTGTGTTGGTCCATGCAAGGAGATCCATCTGGTATCAACATCCTTAAGAAGCTTGTTTCTTGTTGCTATTCCCTCAGCAAAGTTTTGAAATTTTGCAAAATGTTTGGGACTTCGAGAGAAGTATGCATAGAGCTTCTGGACTAGATTTTCAACTTTTAATACTATAGGATACTTTCTTACAACTCTAAATGCTAAATTAATTCTATGGTCCATTCAGTGAATTTCAAGCATGTATGGTGCACAAGTAGTTTGTAACTTTGTGCAAACATTGGTCCTATGACCTTGCATTACTGCAAATCCATCATCTCCTACACACACCAACTTTTTGGCAATTGTCAAGTCATCCATACCTCCAATTTTATTCAAATATTTCTTGACTAGTTCAAATAGATTTTATGATGTTGAACTATCCTTCATTTTATGAACACAAAGAAGATGAGCTTGGAAGACATGTTTTTTTATAGTATACACATGCATACATACCCAAGAAGTATTATCTACTGTAGTAACTTCATCTAAAGATAATGCAATGAAGATTTACTCTTTTACTTTCTCCTTTAAATCTTTCTTTTCCACTGTAGCAAGATAGCTTGCCCATTCCCATCTAGCATTTACTGACCAATGTGCACTAGGAAAGTGAGGAACACCCAAAAAATATAATAAATTAAAATATTCTGGGTAGTCTGCCATAGGATGCCCCATGGACAAAATATGAAAAATAACACTCATCTGAACAGTTTTTTCCAGTTGTGCTCCTTCCATTACTTTTCCAAATTGGGCCTCAATTGTACCTCCACATGTAGCAAGCTTTGACATTCTTTGCTTATGCTCTTCATATTCCATGACATACTTAACATGAAGACATTCTTCCTTTGATTTCCATTGTATTACTGATTGTTCCTTTTCATCTATGATTTGTTTCTCATAAAATTTACCGATATGCTTTTCTATAGTTTCAATCTTTAGCTACAACTTCTTGTCTCTTTTACATTTCCAACTACAAATCATACACTTGCATTATGTTGTAGGTTCATCTTTGTTTGCTTTCTTCACTACTTCAATGAATGGGTACTTTGACACCCAATCAAGCTGAAAATTCCTTGTCATTTCCCACTCATGCCTCATTTTTTTATTTCCCTTTTCTTTTCTTGCTACCAACATCATCTAAAACCCTAGGATTTTCATCCAAGTCAATTATCTCATTTTGGATAACTAGGGTATCCCTTGGAACATCTTCTATGGTATTTCCATCCTCATTTTGACTCATTTAACTCAATGACAATCCCATCTTCTGATGGCAGTGAGGTATTGTGAATTCCTTCATAATATTTGGTGGAAGAGTTGATGATGTAGCTCCATCTTAATTTGATGGATCAAAAGCATTTCCAATTCAAAAGTAAGACTATATGGTAACTCTATGTTTTGGGAATTTTAATGGCCTCCTAGTCCCTTCACCACCTTGAGGATTCTTACCCTTGTTGCACTTTTTGCTTGACATCTTGATCTCTCACTTCGAATAAAAGATGGAAAAAATGTCTTGTTTAAGAAGGACAAAGACTATGGATCCCATTCCCTACTCAATATCATCTTTAAGATTGAAGCAAGAATGGAAAAGAGATAAAGAAATATTATAACATTATGAAGAAATGATCACTCACCTTTAAGTTTAGGTTTTCATTGACTTGCTATTTGTTAATGCAGGAATGCCTTTGTTGTGAGTTTATAACTTGCCTACAATCAACTTCAAGGTTCCATCCAACTTCCAAATTGAGAGCTCACAAGTTCAAAACTAAACAAAATGTGTAAGAATAAACGATAGTTTCGATTGTATTTATATCAATCCATATTTGGTGAGTTTCATGGGATTTTTAAATGGCATATTAAATATTTGGTGAATCCCGCATGATTATACAATGATACATTTAAGTGCTGGGAAAATCAAACCTCAATTAAACACATGCATTGTAGTTTTCAAGGCGATTATGGCCCTATGATTAGCATGGAGGTGTCATGATAATTGGTGAAATGTGTCCTCAAATGTAATTATTTTTTAATGTTATTGGCGAAATGGGTCCTCATAAGCAACTATTTGTAAATTTTAATTGGCAAAATGGGTCCTGATACACAATGTTGTTTTAATAGTATTGGTGAATATGTAGGTTATTTATTACATGCTTCCGAGATTCTAGGTGAAAATATTAATCGGTCCATTTGAAATGCATAGTTTGTTATGTTGAATTTATTACTTAAATATTCCTCATAAAATAAATTGATGGTGAATGGACATGCATTGGATCGATAATTCATAAAATTTGGGTGATTGGGCTGCCCAGTTGGGTACAATTTATTCGCCAATTTTGACTTACTCGATATGTAATATTCACTAATTGGTGAATATTTGCCACTAAAAAAATCCTTGATCCTTCCCTTCATGTGAATTCTTACAATCGCTTGGTAATGTGTTGGTATTTGATTATTTTTGTTTAATCAAACCTTACTATACTTGTTTTAAAATATTATTTCAAATAGTTTCTAACTTATCTCAATGATATACCATGTCAAACTATCATGGATAATATGTTCCTTCCCCACTATTCTATTAAAATATGGTTTAAAAGCATCTCTATCATCTTTGCCAAACTAAAAATACAACTGGATTTACTTCAAATACATTTTCGACAACAAATTATCAACATTTTTCAAATGTTTACGACACTCCCACCCTAGCTCAACCCTCTTGGTATCATACGTATGATTTTAATCATCCTTAAGAATCTCCTTTTATGCCAAATCAATATGTGTATCCTTCTAGTTAGCCCCAAGATGAAAACAAAATCTTGAAGGATAGTGCTAAAGATTCAAGAATAGTTTGAGACTATTAGAAGAGAGTAGGAATATAAATTTTAGTAGGAATCAAGGATTATAAAGCTTCGGTACATCCCATAATATTGTATCCCACTTTTGGGACATCCTATTTTTTTTCTTGAAATCACATATTTTTTAGAAAATTTAATGATTTAAGCCTTGAGGGGTTTCATCTAAAAGGTTTTAATTGAAGAGGGTTAGATAAAAATCCCTTAGATCAAACCCCCTTGGATAGAACCCCTCTAGTCTTAAATCATACCCACAATGGAGTCTCCTTCATGCCTATCAAAATGTTGAAAAATATCACTTTTTCTTTATCTTTTGAGGGATCAAATAAAGTCATTTATAAATTATGTTTTGTAAGTATTTATTACAAGCTCCCCAAAAAGTAAAATTTTGAATATTTTAATTCTATTATTATATTTATTTTTTATTTCTTGTGAATGTAGATTTTTCACCAAACATCAAGGTATTTGTTTTACACATGCAAAAATTGAGAAATAGAGAAAAGAATCTAAAAAATATTTGTGCCCTGGGTATTGATGTCCTTGTTTTGACATAAGTAAATGAATTAAATTTGATACATATGAGATAAGTTATGTGTTATGACATACACCTATGTCCAAATTATAATTACTCTGACTTCAAAAATTAATTAAAAGATATATGAAATAAAAAATTATTAAAAAGTATCCATGCACTAGATATTGATGCTACAAATCTATATCTTAAAAATTATAATTTTATCCTTTTTATAAAAAAAAATATGTGTTACGACATAAGTGTCACTTTTTAAAAATTTTGTTTACTATAAAAAATAAGAAGTTATTAAAAGTTACGTAAAAAAATTCACAATTTATTTCTATTTTTTTAAAACATATTTATAATATACACACAAATTCTAACAAGTCACTAGTTCACCTAATCTCCAAATTATTAATAGTTTAGTTGTTGTAGGTTTCATAAAGTGGGAATTTGATTAAAAATGATGATTTCAATGTCCTACTATAGCCAAAAATGGGACAGAGTATGTTGCAAAAAGAATTTGATTTCCTCCTAGCACTATTGAAACTCTAACTTTCCTATGGAATATTGATGCATAAATATATCAAAATCTAAGTTATGCATAGTATATCTTTCTTATTGAACAAATTATGTATGTTAATATAAAAATGCAAGTCATAAACATCTAGTGTATCACCTCCTATTAGGATTTAGAGCTTATTTTATGTTATTTTCTACCCTTTTCCTCGTGAAACAATAATAGGATAGATTAGTTTAGGTGAAACACTAAGGGAACCAACCCTCTTTGGAGATTCATTCTAATCTACAAGCAATTCACAGCCTTGGAAAGTTTTCATGGTATCAATTGAAGAGAGAGTTAACTTATCACTCTCTCAAGGGTGAAATTTAGCATTGATAAAAAAAAATTTGGCATTGCTTAGTGGGACACAATTTGATGATCCTAGCATCATCCAATGGAGAATTTATGTGTTTTCTTAAGCATATTATACAACATAAGGCATATTTTTCAACACCATGATGACTCTGAGTCCAAAACTAACTATATAAGTAGTCCAAGTGCTCCAATATCATCAAGGATCATATTTTGTAACATTCGTGATCCTTTCCTTAATGTGAAGTCTTACAATCACATATTGATTTGTTGGTATTTGATTATTTTTATTTTGTAAGAGCTTATTATTCTTGTTTTAAAAGAATATTTCAATGTCGATGAACTTCTAAATTATCTTAATGATATGGCATGTCAAAATATCATGGAAAATATGTTCCTTCCCCACTATTTTACCAAAATGTAGTTTCTAGGCCTCTTTATTGTTGAAAAATGAGGTGTTTTCTTAGCTTAATACTCTATAAAACTTTAATAATGCTGATCTAAGCAAGCTTTTTTTTTGTTACATATATTCTTTGTGGGTGATTATCTTGATTAATCCATTTTACTATTGTAGAATGTAGACAAAAGTTGATAGAAGAAGTAGACAGGATATTAGAAAGATTACACAAGATATAACGTGGAGAAACCTTTTCGGGAAAAAAGTCCACCAAGAATTATTCTATTATTCAATCTCTGAAATACAATAGCTCCAATTCTTGCTTGAGAATTCTTCTTCTGTCTTTACCAATCTTCTTCACACCTACAAATAACAATTATGAAAACTATCTTCAACTTGAATGAGATATATAGACAATATGCAACCTTGTAATCTCCAAAAGGTGATAATTACAATGCACAAGCTCAAGCCCTTGAAAAGGTAAGCCATATTGCTTCAAGTTGAGTTATTATGTGATGACTAAAGCTTATAACATGTGCTTCATGCATTTGGGCATCCCAAACCGAAGCTACAACTTATCCTTCACATTGGTGATAATTCTAAAGCTCTTCCTCAAAGTTGGCACCCATAAGTAATCCTACTTAATTGATCCTTCAAAAATATCTTATCATGCAAGAGAGGTAAATCCAAGAAAGCATCTTGTGTGCCCAAGTTGGATCCAAGTGATTTCTAGTTAATTGAAACATTTACTCAACACCATTCATGCAAGAATGGTCATCCCCTATTAACTAGAGGTAGTCCATGTTATCTGTCATACAACTCAATGTTATTAGCCATGAATTTCCATGTTAACTGAAGTTAACTAACATACAACTGAAACTAACTAAAGACAACTGAACCATAACTGAACTAAACTAAACTGAACTAAATTAAACTGAATTGAATTGAACTAAACTGATTCTGAACTGAACTGAACTGAACTGAACTAAACTGATCTGAACTAAACTAAACTAAACTTCAAGCATGCAAACATCAAACCCTAACTCCTAGGATCTTTACATGCATTCAGAAGTGTTAACTGTTACTCAGTATAGTTAACTGGACACAAGGTGAGTGTCACCTTACCATGTGGGTGCCCCATGTTCCCCTATTATTTAGGAACTCACTATGGATGCCCTCACATGCTCCTTACACTTAGAATTAATTACAAGTGTCAATAATCATGATTATTTCATCAAATATTAATTTCATCCTAATCTTAGTGTTGTTGAACACATTCCAAGAATCTAGGAGATACATGAAATAATTAATGTTTAGTATTTGCAATTAAATGACATCCTATTTCCAACATTCTCCCACTTGACATTATACATTGCAATTATTTTAAACAAGGAATAATAAATTTAAATCAAGTACAGGACTCAAGGCCAATGGCCTTCCTACACCATGAGAACTTATCTGTAGGAACTGGCTTCATAAGACAATCTGCAACATTAATCAAAGTGTCTACTTTTTCAATTAATACTTTCCCACTCTCAACCATTTCTCGCACAAAGTGATACTGAACATCTACATGTTTAGTACAAGCATGACACATAGGATTTTTGGCTAAAAAAATAGCACTCTGACTATCACATTCAAGCCTAACTTGCTTGCAATTAAAACCAATACCTGACCCAAGTCTCTATAACCAAACTGCCTCTTTAGAGGCATGGGTGGTAGCCATGTACTCTACTTTTGTGGTGGAAAAAGCAATTGGGGATACCTCTTACTCATCCAACTAACTACAGCTCCAAACAAAGTATACACATAACCACTTGTGGACCTCCAATCCCGGATCTCCCCACTCTGAATCAACAAACCCTGTATGTCCAATTATCTATTCATAATATCAATATTATTAGAACCATGATAAACTAAATAGTAATTTGAAGTCCCTAATAAATATCTAAACACCCTCTTAACATAAGTCCAATGTTCTTTACTAGGGTTAGACATAAACCTACTAAGAACTCCCACTGCTTGTGCTATATCTGGTCTTGTACAGACCATTGCATACATTAAACTACCAATTGCACTAGCATACAAAATTTCAGACATTTCCTCAAAATCAAAATCAGATTTAGGACTCATATCTAAACTTAACTTCGTGCCAACTGGTAAAGGAATATTAACCGGTTTACTTTCCTACATGTTAAATCTTTTCAAAATAGTATCAACATAATTACTTTGACTTAAGCAAAGCTTTCTATTACCTCTATCTCTACTGATCTCCATACCAAGGATATATTTTGTAGCCCCTAGATCTTTCATCTCAAATGTGCTCGAGAGTTGTGCTTTCAATTCTCTGATCATTACCTTGTTGTTACCAATAAACATGTCATCAACATACAAGATAATAATTAAAAGTTGATCATCAATAATTTTTATATAAACACAATGATCTTCCTCACTCCTAACATAACCAATTTTTAATGCAAAAGCATCAAACTTCTGGTACCACATTTTGGGTGACTGTTTCAATCCATATAAAGATCTATTTAACCTGCAAACCAATTCTTCTTTTCCTTTTACAACAAAACATTTAGGTTTCTTCATATAAATCTCCTCATCAAGATTCCCATGCAAAAAAGTAGTTTTCACATCCATTTGCTCTATTTCAAAATTATAAGCAGCAGCAATAGATAAAAAGAATCTAATAGAAGTTAATTTAGCAATAGGAGAGAATATTTCATTAAAGTCAACTCCCTCTCTCTGGGAGTAGCCCTTGGCTACTAATCTAGCCTTGTACCTTTCGAGATTACCATCTGCACCAATCTTCTTTTTAAAGATCCATTTACAACCAATGGCCTTTCTATCTTTGGGAAAACTCTCAAGATCCCATGTGTCACAAGTATCTAAGGATTCCATTTCCTCATGCATAGCTTGTGACCAAAGCTTGTTCTCATCTAAGACAAAGCTTCCCTGTAAGAACTGGGTTCATCATTAGTACTCATTAAAGCAAAAATACAACTGGAAATTAGGTGGGCTATACCTATCAATGGGATTCCATTGTCTTGTGGATCTCCTTAAAGGAGTTTCTTCTTGTTCCTCAATATGCTCATCTTGAGCCTCTATTTCAGAAGAACTCTCTGAATTCTCTTGTGAATTCATCCACTTGTTCTTCAACATGTGCATCTTGTTGCTTCTTAGTATTTGTCTCAAAATGCACTATTCGAGAAGTATCCTTTTCCTTTGGTTGTTCTCCTAAATAAGCTCTAAATTCCCTGAAAATAACATCTCTAGATAAAGAAACTTTTCTTGTTAGTGGATTCCAAAGCTTGTATCCTTTTACATTTTCACTATAACCTATGAATATGCATTTTTGTGCTTTAGGATCCAATTTAGATCACTTTTCTTGAGGCACGTGAACAAAATCCTCACAACCAAAGATCCTTAAATGTGCAACACTAGGTTTCTTACCTAACCACATCTCATAAGGAGTTTTATCTTCAATAGATGAACTAGGGGATCTATTGATTAAATAACAAGAAGTGCATACCGCTTCAGCCCATAAGGACCGTTCAAGCTTTGTACTTAACATACTCCTAGCTCTTTCCATTAAGGTTTGGTTCATCCTTTCTACTACTCTATTTTGTTGAGGTGTATATGGAGTAGTTTTCTATCTCACTATTCATGCATGCTTACAATAATCATCAAATTCCTTAGAACAGTACTCACCACCATTATCTTGATCTCAACACTTTTATCTTATGATCTGATTGTTTCTCAACCAAAGCCTTAAATTCCTTCAACTTATTAAACACATTAGATTTGTTATGCATAAAATATATCCAAGTGTATCTTGAGACATCATCAATAAATGTGACATAGTATCTAGATTTTCCAATAGAGTCAATATCCACAGGACCCATTACATCTGAGTGAATAATCTCTAATAATATTTTAGCTCTATTTGTACCACTAGGAAATTTAGATCTAGATTGCTTTTGAAACACAGTGCTCACAAAAGTCATTTTTTCCAATATTATAATTAGGAATACCGTCAACCAAATTTTTATTAAGAATGGTCCTAAGACCTTTTTCACCTATATGGCCCAATCTATGGTGCCATAGCATACATGTATTTTCAGCTTCAGTTACATTTGACAAAATATTTACATTGGAGTATTCAACTTAAACAAAGTCCCAATCTGAGATCCTTTAGCAACCACCATATTCCCTTTCACCAATCTGCAACCACCTTTGTTAAATGTCACATGCATTCCAGAATCATTAAACTTAGAGACAAAAGTAGATTCCTTGCAAGTCCTGGAATATGTAAAACATCATTAAGGGTCTTAATACTACCATCACTGAAACACAATTTTACCTCTCCTTTGCCAACAACCTTTGTTGTGTGTTGTCTCCAAAGAAGACATCTCCTCCATCATATGCAATATACTTAGAGAACCACTCCTTTCTAGGAGTCATATGATAGGAGCAACCTAATCAAGAAGCCAAGAGTTATCAACAATAGTATTAGAAGAAATGACTAATGCATCATTACTGTCATCGGATTTTTCTGTAGAAGCATCAGTACTCTTCTTCTTGCTCTTACAATCCTTTTTGATATGTCTAGGTTTTCCACAATTCCAACACTTTACCTTACTCTTACCAGGGGTTTTTGACTGTCCTTTAGACTTACCCTTTCCTTTCTTGTCTGCTTTAGATTCCTTCTCTTTAGGCCTACCTCTTACAAACAAGGCATCTTGGGAGCCAGTTTTAGATTTCCTCCTCATCTCCTCTGATAGGAGAGTAGGAATGATGTTGTCCATCTTTGGATCTACACCATTACCACTAATTGCAACTATTAGATTTTCCCAAGAATCTGGTAAAGAGCAAAGCAATAAAATGCACTTATCCTCATCCTCAAGCTTTACATCTACAATGCTAACTGACTGAGAATTAAATTGAAAGCATTTAAATGTTGTGCTACTAAATCACCATCTTTCATTTTCAATGAATATAATTTCCTTTTCAGATACAACTTATTTGTTAGACTCTTTGTTTGATAAATATCCCCTATTCTCTTCCATAATTTATATGCAGTGGTTTCATCAGAAACATTTAAGAGAACAACATCAACAAGACATAACCTAATTGTTCCTCTTTCCTTCTTATCTAACTTAGCCCAATCTTCATCTGAAATAGTTGTAGGTGTCTTTGTCTCATTATTAACCGCTAACCACTGATCTCTTTCTTCAAGAAGATCTTCCATTTTTAATTTCCACATTTCATAGTTAGAACCATTGAACCTTTCAATATCTAACCTTGAATTCATTGTAACAAAACTTAATTCCAAAATCAACAAATAACAAAATAATAAAAGCTCCCACTAAGCCAAAAAACCTCCAATATTTTAAGAGAAAGGTGTCCCAATATTCTACCCAACCTCAACTCTGATACCAAATGTTGAAAAATGAGGTGTTTTCTTAGCTTAATACTCTGTAAAACTTTAATAATGCTGATCTAAGTAAGATTTTTCTTTGTTACATATATTCTTTGTGGGTGATTATCTTGATTAATCCATTTTATTGTTGTAGGATGTAGACAAAAGTTGATAGAAGAACTAGACAGGATATTAGAAAGATTACACAAGATATAACATGGAGAAACCCTTTCGAAAAAAAGTCCACCAAGAATTATTCTATTATTCAATCTTTGAAATACAATAGCTCCAATTCTTGCTTGAGAATGCTTCTTCTATCTTTACCAATCTTCTTCACACCTGCAAATAACAATTATGAAAACTCTCTTCAACTTGAATGAGATATAGAGACAATATGCAACCTTGTAATCTCCAAATGGTGATAATTACAATGCACAAGCTCAATCCCTTGAAAAGGTACACCATATTGCTTCAAGTTGAGTTATTTTGTGAAGACTAAAGCTTACAACATGTGCTTCATGCATTTGGGTGTCCCAAACTGAAGCTACAACTTATCCTTCACTTTGGTGATAATTTCCAAAGCTCTTCCTCAAAGTTGGTGCCCATAAGTAATCCTACTTAACTGAGCCTTCAAAATATCTTATCATGCAAGAGAGGTAAATCCAAGAAAGCATCTTGGGCACCCAAGTTGGCTCCAAGTGATTTCTAGTTAACTGAAACATTTACTCAACACCATTCATGCAAGAATGGTCATCCCCTGTTAACTGGAGGTAGTCCTTGTTATCTGTCATACAACTCAATGTTATTATCCATGCATTTCCAAGTTAACTAAAGTTAACCAACATACAACTAAAACTAACTGAAGACAACTAAACCATAACTGAACTAAACTAAACTAAACTAAACTAAACTAAACTGAACTAAACTAAACTAAACTCAACTAAACTAAACTAAACTAAACTAAACTAAACTAAATTGATTCTGAACGAAACTGAACTAAACTGATCTGAACTGAACTAAGCTGAACTTCAAGCATGCAAACATTAAACCCTAACTCCTAGGATCTTTACATGCATTCAGAAGTGTTAACTATTATTCTGTATAGTTAACTGAACACAATGTGAGTGTCACCTTACCATGTGGGTGCCCCATGTGCCCCTATTATTTAGGAACTCACTATGGATGCTCTCACATGCTCCTTACATTTAGAATTAATTACAAATGTCAATAATCATGATTATTTCATCAAATATTAATCTCATCCTAATCTTAGTGTTGTTAAACACATTCCAAGAATCTAGGAGATACATGAAATAATTAATTTTTAGGATTTTCAATTAAATGGCATCCTATTTCCAACATTTATCAGCTATGTCAAACTAAAAATTTCAATTGGTTTTACCTCAAATACATTTGTTGCAACAAATTATCACTTTTCAAATGTTTGCTACATTGCCACCCTTGCTTATCCATCTTGGTACCTTGTATATTATTTTAATCATCCTCAAGAAGTCCCTTTTATGCCAAGTCAACATGTGTATCCTTCTAATCAACCCCAAGATACAAATAAAAGCTTGAAGGATACAGTGTTGGAGATTCAAGAATAGTTGGAGGTTGTTAGAAAAGAGCAAGAATATAACTTGCATTAGGAGGAGTTGGCTTGTCAAGCTTACCAACACCAATAGGAGATGGAGGTACAAGAAAAGGTATAAGGAAGAGCATATGAAACTATTTCTTGCTTAGGCTTGCTTAGGCACAAAGGTAAGAAATCTAATCAACCTCTTACATTCCTAATTTTAGACAAGTACCTCCTACAACAATGGATCAACCTATGAAAGAGGAGGTTTTTAAGTTCAAAATTACAAATTTCAAGAAAGATAAGCCTCTTGAATCTTCAAGTCTCATAAATTCAAAATTCCAAGTTTTAGAAGTCTTCATACTTTGCAAGAGCATGTTCCCCTCCAAGAAGAATAAGAAGTTGTTTGTTCAATATTTCAAATTGAAAAAGAGCATAATGCATGTTTAGAGGATGTTGATTCATGACCAATATTGAATCCTTTAGACTTTGATTCATTTTATTTTTTTTCCCATGTTTTTGATGAGGAGAATGAAAATAGAATACAAAGGTTGTATGGTGAGAGTCTTTTAAAGTTGAATAGAAAACTTGTGCAAAATCTATTAGAAATCAAATCAAATGAAAAAAAATGATAATGATGATTCCTTGAAGACTCTTGAAGCAAAAAGCTACATGCAAAAGGAAGATCAACATAATGATCAATTGGGGCAAGAAAATAAAAAGCAAGAAGGGGGTGATGAATATGAAGTTTTGACAATCTTATTTGATGAACTGCCTCGTTTTGTTGACAAGGATGAATATATTATACCAATGTTAACATCAAAAATAAATTTCGAGTAGCAAGAAGATGCTAAACATTGTGATGAGTTGTTGGTCCATGACAGGGAAAACTTTAGTTGTGAATCTTCACCAATTGGTGAATTCTAGAAATCGGCCAAGTTGAAATTGGAAAGTTTACGAAAACCAACAGGGTGTCCAAATCGCTCGAATTTTACAAACTATAGGTCCAATGCATGTCCATTCGCCAATGAGTTTTTTTTATGAGGCATATTTAAGCACCAAATTTTCCATAACAAACTGTGTTTCAAATGGACCGACTAATATTTTCACTTGGAATCCTAGAAGCATGTAATAAAACACCTACATATTCGCCAATACTATTAAAACAACATTGTAGCAGGACCCATTTCACCAATTAAAATTTACAAATAGTTGCTTTTGAAGACCCATTTTGCTAATTAAAATTTATAAATAGTTGCTTATGAGGACCTATTTCTCCAATAACATTAAAAAATAATTACATTTGAGGACACATTTCACCTTGAAAATTACAATGTATCGTTGTATAAGCACGTGGGATTCACCAAATTTTTAATATACCATTTAAAAATCTTGCGGAATTTTCCAAATATGGATTGATATAAATACAATCAAAACTGTCATTTATTCTTACACATTTTGTTCAATTCTAAGGCTCTACTTCATGATTCAGAAGTTAGCGAAAGCCGAAAACATAGACTTAAAGGTGAGTGATCATTTATTCATAGTGTTATTAGTTATAATAATAAGTTTTTTGTATCTCTTTTCCATTCTTCCTTCAATCTTAAAGTTAAAGATGATATTGAGTAGGGAATGGGATCTATATTCTTTGTCCTTAAACAACAAGACATTTTTTTTCTAGTTTTTATTCGGAGTGAGAGATCAATATGTCGAGCAGCAAGGGTGAGGCTCCTGCCACTCCTTAGGGTAGTAAAGAGATTGGGAGGCCATACAAATTCTCAAAACTTAGAAATAGATGTACCATATATTCTTACTTTGGAATTGCCAAAGCTTTTGATCCATCACCATCAAGTCAAGATGGAGCTACATCATCAACTCTTCAACCAAATATTAATGAAGACGACATTCACAATACCTCACCACCACTAGAAGGTCAAGTTGGGATTGTTATTGAGTTAAATCAAAATGTATCAAATGAGGATGGAAATACCACATAAGATATTCCAAGGGATATTCTGGTTAGCCAGAATGAGATAATTGACTTGGACGAGGATGATGTTGGTAGCAAGAAAAGAAGCAAATAAAAAATGGGGCACAAGTGGGAAATGACAAGGAATTTTCAACTTGGTTGGTTGTCAAAGTACCCATTCATTGTACGAGTGGGGATTGGGAAAGAAAACAATATTGAAAATGCAACATTAGCCAAATGTACGATTTGTAGTTGGAAATGTGGAAGAGGCAAGACGTTGCAGCTAAATATTGACACTACAGAAAAGCATATTAGTAAAGTTTATGAAAAACAAATCATAGACGAAAAGGAACAATCAGTTGTACGATGGAAATCAAAGGAAGAATGTCTTCATGTTAGGTATGTTGTGGATTATGAAGAGCATGACCAAAGAATTTTGAAGCTTGTTGCATGTAAAGTTACACTTGAGGCTTAATTTGGAAAAGAAATGGAAGCAACAAATATGTCAAAAACTGTTTAGATGAGTGTTGTTTTTCATATTTTGTCTAGAGGGCATCCTATGACAGACTACCCAGAATATTTTGGTTTATTATCTTATTTGGGTGTTCCTCACTATCCCTTCTCACATTGGTCAGTAAACGCTGGATGGGAATGGGAAAACTGTCTTGCCGTAGTTGAAAAGGAAGATTTAAAGGAGAAAGTAAAAGAGTCAAATTTCATTGCATTATCTTTAGATGAAGTTACTGTGGTAGACAATACTTCTTGGGTCTGTATGCATTTTTATACTGTAGAACAACATGTTCTCCAAGCTCATCTTCTTTGTGTTCATAAAATGAAGGACAGTTCAACATCGCAAAATCTATTTGAACTAGTCAAGAAATCTTTGAATGAAATTGTAGGTATGGATGAGTTGACAATTGCCAAAAATTTGGTGTGTGTAGGAGCTGATGGAGCTGCAGTGATGCAAGGTCAAAGGACCGGTGTTTGCACAACGTTACAAACTACTTGTGCACCATACATGGTTGGCTTTCACTGCATGGCCCATCGAATGAATTTAGCATTCAAAATTATAAACAAGTTTCCTATAGTATCAAAAGTTGAAAATCTAGTTTGCAAGATCCACGCATACTTCTGCCAAAGTCCCAAAAGTTTAATAGAATTTCAAAAAAATTCTAAGGGAATAGCACCAGGAAACAAGCTTCTCAAGGATGTTGATACCAAATGGATCTCTCTACATGTACCATCGCAACGAGTTCTTTCAGAATATCAATCCTTGATTGGAGTGATGTACAAGCATCGCAGCATAGTAGACAAAGCTCTTGACCTCTTACATAGGTTAAACGATATAGAGACACTCTTGACTTTAGCTAGTCTTCTCCCCATGTTGGTTGTGATGAACAATATTGTGAAGAAAGCCCAAGACAAAACTATGTATATTAATGAATATGCCAATCTACATAAACATACATGCTTGGCCCTCAATCATCTATATCTAGATCTAACACAAGAAGGCCCAAATTATTTCATGTGGCAAAAAATTACTGATTTGAATGATCTTGATAATTATTTATAGTTTAATGCAAGTGGGCACTTATGTATTTGTGTGCGTGGATATGAGATACCGATGTACCATTGTAAGACAACCAAGAACTCTAGCAGAGAAGTAGTTGTTAACAAGGAAGATTTTAATGACATTGTTAAATATGTTAGTGATAATTTGAAGGAAATTGCAAAATCTATTCCCTCAAAGATTCATGAAAGATTCCCTCGACATGAAATACTTGAAGCCATGGGTATCGTGTATCCTCAATTTTTGGAAAACCGAGATAACCCAAAATATTTTCATGATCAAGTAAAAATATTGATTGAACAATTTTTGAAAAGTGTAACATCCAATGACCAAAAAATAGAAGGAATTTTAAATGAAGCTAAGCTCAGAAAATAATGTAGGATTTTTTCAACAACTATGAGGGACCAGTATAAATCCATGGGCATAGAGAAGGCCTTTGAATTGGGATCAATAAAAAAGGTTTGGAGAAACTTAGGTCAGAGTGAAATATTGCATGATTCGATATCAAAATATTTCAAACGTGTTGATTTATGTCAAACAATGATATTAAGGTCAGTGGAGGATGAGAGAGTTTTCAGTACATTGGGGTTTTTGAAGTCAAAGTTAAGAAACAAACTAGACAAGAATTTGTAAAATTGCTTGAGGTTGAAAGGAACTCTATATAATGTCTTTAATTTTCCTTTTGAAAGGGCACTCGCAATATGGAGGTCCACATGTGAAAGAAGAAGGACCAGGTTTTGCAACACTCCAATTCCAAACGCTGGTACTGGTGGTAGTGGTAGTGGGATTGGGATAGATGACATTGACACAAATCACACAATGAATGTTGAATTTGAGAAACAGGCCAAAGAAAATGAAGAGAAGACTCAGAATCAAATTCAAGATGACTCTTTTACTTTATCTCAAGATGAATGTTAGTTTGAGGACCCTGACTCCGTTTGGGAAATGGAAGAGAATTAACAACTTTTAGGTATTTATACTGCACTTCATGGATTGGTTTCCATTGTTCCATACTATAGTTGATGATATTTTATATTTAGTGGTTGTTCAATGAAATTGTGAATCATTGCACTTCATGAATCATATTCCAAACTGTAGTTGATGATATTTTATAATGTATTCCATGAAATTGTGATATTTTATATTTTATATTGTATTCCATGGTATTGAATTTGATATGTGATTCTACATCATTTTTAAAGAACAACACTTATCACACTACTTATAAATTCCTATTGGATTTCCATTCACACAATCTTTGATAAATAACTTAAAGGAATATTAATCCATTCCTTGAACAAAAGCTAATAGTTCAAAATCCATAATCTATAAGCTAACAAAAGCTAACAGTTCAACATAAATAACTTATAAAGGAATCCACACAACTTAAACAATAAAAGCTTAAACTACCAAACCAAAAATCTATCATTCCAATAATAGACAATCCACTAGAAAACTACTCAGCAAAAGCACAATAAATCCACACACCATAACTCAAAGATTACCTATGCATGAACTTCACCATTGTATTTCTATATTGAAATAACATAAAAGCAGTAAAAATAGTAGAGTTTTTTTGTCTTGATAACGGTTTCTTGAAGACAACCATTTTAGAAATTAAAATAAAAAGTCTTTGAAGTGTCAAGAGAGCCAAATTAAAGAAAATAACATAAAAAATAAAAAATAAACAACGGTCCCACTCCTAGCACCAATTCCTTTGCTTTCAATTATTTCCACTTCCTACTCCTTCAATAATGCCTCATGTGCCTTTACTCTTTTCCTGTATTCCCGGTACTTGGTGAAAATTGCAGTGATGTTTTTTCTTCTTGGAGTCATGGTGATTTGCAGCCTTGTCCTCCATCTTGAAAGTACACAGTCCAACTTAGCTAGCATTTCATAGATGTTCTCACTTTCCAACTTATATGCAGTCATATAGGTCTGTAA
Source organism: Sequoia sempervirens (assembly GCA_007258455.2). Classification (NCBI taxonomy): domain Eukaryota; kingdom Viridiplantae; phylum Streptophyta; class Pinopsida; order Cupressales; family Cupressaceae; genus Sequoia; species Sequoia sempervirens. Next base: position 10,522 of record VDFB02147250.1, on the reverse strand, counting down.
CTTACTCAATTTTCTAAAGGATTTTGTAGTGGTTGTCTCAGGATCAGCTACTTCTCTATGATACACCTCTTTAAATTCCCTCAATATGTCTGCAAGATCTAGTACATTTTCATTGAACCCATCTGTGAGGTCCACTTCAAGAGCATTGAAGTTTTCCTTGATCTGCACCAATATGTCAAAGTATTTTTCTAACACTATTGATTTCCTTCATATAATCTTCATATACTATCAATTTCCACTCCAATGAATCATACCAAGTAGGATCAATTTCTTTAGGGTCATCCACCAATTTTTCTCTTATTAACAAAGAGTGCTCAATGGAGACTAATTCTTCAATTTCCTTTGAAAGAAAAAATGTGCTACTATGTTCTCTCTTGATCTGTTGGAGCTCACCTACCAGTTCCTTTCTTTTATCAGACACATTAACAAAGAATTTCCTAAATTTAGTAATGTGGAAAACGCCATCCTGATAAAGCCCTTCTATCCATTCGTTGGAAGCTTTAGCATAATGTAATGTTTTCTTGACCCATTGCACAGTGTCAGAATCAATACCTAGAAAATTTGAGCTTGAGGCTTCCTCAGTGGTCGGAGTCACAATTGATGAAATAAAATTTCTTAAAGAAAGATTATGAGATTGTAACTGAAGGTTCTCATTTTTTTAGTTCTTTTGCTCTTTTGATCAATGAATTAACAGAGTAATTAGCATGATATACATCACCTTCTAAAGTAGATGACCCCATATAAACATGACTAACCTTGTAGTCAGCTTCCATTATCTCATTTTCATTTAGGTCCTTTTATGGATCAGCAATCTCCAACAGTTGATGCCCAGTAGTGGAATTGGTGACAATTCGTGACATCCTCTTAGCCTTTTTGAGCTTCTGGTGACCCTGTAACACCATGGAAACTATATCTACTTCAATTGTCATTGTAGGAATATTATTTCTTTTCTTCTTGACTACTTTCTTTAACCATGCTAGGGAAGATGCCACTAGCACTAATCCAGTGTCTCTACTTACAACACTTACATTTTCTTTTCTTTTTTTAGTTGATTGAAAAGAAATGATTTTTTCAATCGATTAAACAGAAACAATTTTCTTAGTTGATTGAACAAAAACAAAAGTATCTCATGGTGGAGAAAGGGGAACTTCAAAGAATGTGGAAAAAGAATTATCATTAATTATTTGTTGAAAAATGTTGGAAATAGGATGCCATTTAATTGCAAATCCTAAACATTAATTATTTCATGTATCTCCTAGATTTTTGGAATGTGTTCAACAACACTAAGATTAGGATGAGATTAATATTTGATGAAATAATCATGATTATTGACATTTGTAATTAATTCTAAATGTAAGAAGCATGTGAGGGCGTCCATAGTGAGTTCCTAAATAATGGGACACATGGGACACTCACATGGTAAAATGAAAACTCACCTTGTCCGGTTAACTATACGAATGTGATTAACATACGAATGCATGAAAAGATCCTAGGAGTTAGGATTTGATGTTTGCATGCTTGAAGTTCGATTAAATTAAGTTAGATCGATTCGATTTAGATTCGATTCGAGTTTAGTTGATTTCAATTGATTTAGTTCAATTGAGTTAGGTTCGATTCGATTTCGATTCCCGATTCAGTTCCTAGTTCACTTGATTCGGTTTAGATTATGGTTGATTATCTTCAATTGCATACATGTTAGTTGGCCCCAGGTTGCATGTAGTTAGCTTCGATTAACTTGGAATGCATGGCTAATAACATTGAATTGTATGACAAATAACAGGGACTACCTCCAATTAACAAGGGATGACCATTCTTTGGGAATGGTGTTGAGAAAATGTTTTAGTTAAGTATAAAGCACTTTGAGCCAACTTGGGCACCCAAGATACTTTATTGGATTTACCTCATGCATGATAGATATTTTTTGAAGGCTCGATTAAGTAGCTTTACTTAAGGCGTAACGAGGAAGAGCTTTGATTATCACGAGTGAAGGAGAAGTTAGCAGCTTTAGTTTAGGACACCCAAATGCGCCAGGCACATGTTGTAGCTTTAGTCTTCAGCTGAATAACTCAACTTGAAGGAATATGGCATACCTTTTCGAGAGCTTGAACATGCATTGTAATTATCACCATTGGAGATTACAAGGTTGCATATTGTCTATATCTCATTCAAGTTGAATAGGTTTTCATAATTTATTATTGCAGGTGTGAAGAAGATTGGTAAAGATAGAAGAAGCATTCTCAAGCAAGAATTGGAGCTATTGTAATTCGAGGAGATTGAATAATAGAATAATTCTTGGGTGGGTTTCAATTCACGAAAAGGGTTTTTCTCCGCAGTACATCTTGTGTAATCTTTCTAATATCCTATCTGGTTCTTATATCAACTTCTCTCTACATTCTCACAATAGTAAAATGGTTAATCAAGATAATCACCACGGAAATAATATGTAACAAAGAAAGACTTACTTAGATCCCAGCAATATTAAAGTTTTACAAATTATTAAGCTAAGAAAACACCTAATTTTTCAACATTTGGTATCAGAGCTGAGGTTGGGTAGAGTATTGGGACGCCTTTCTCTTAAAAAATTGGAGGTTTTTTAGCTTAGTGGGAGCTCATATTATTTTTGTTATTTGCTGATTTTTGAATTAAGTTTTGTTACAATGAATTCAAGGTTAGAGATTGAAAGGTTCAATGGTTCTAACTATGAAATGTGGAAATTAAAAATGGAAGATCTTCTTGAAGAAAGAGATCAGTGGTTAGTGGTTAATAATGAGACAAAGACACCTACAACTATTTCAGATGAAGATTGGGCTAAGTTAGATAAGAAGGCAAGAGGAACAATAAGGTTATGTCTTGTTGATGCTGTTCTTTTAAATGTTTCAATGGAAACCAGTGCATATAAATTATGGAAAAGAATAGGGGATATTTATCAAACTAAGAGTCTCACCAATAAGTTGTATCTGAAAAGGAAATTATATTCATTGAAAATGAAAGATGGTGATTTAGTAGCACAACATTTAAATGCTTTCAATTTAATTCTTAGTCAGTTAGCATCTGTAGATGTAAAGCTTGAGGATGAGGATAAGTGCATTTTATTGCTTTGTTCTTTACCAAATTCTTGGGAAAATCTAATTGTTGCAATTAGTGGAAATGGTACAGATCCAAAGATGGACAACATTATTCCTACTCTCCTATCAGAGGAGATGAGGAGGAAGTATAAGGAGGAAATCCAAGATGCCTTGTTTGTAAAAGTTAGGCCTAAGAAAAAGGAGCCTAAGGGAAACAAGGAAGGGAAGGGTAAGTCATAAGGAATGATAAGGTAAAGTGTTGGGCTGTGGGAAGCAGGACATGTGAAGAAGAGTTGTAAGAACAGAAGAGAGTTCTGATTCTTCTATAGAGGAGTCCTTAGATAATAGTAATGATGCATTGGTTATTTCAGCTAATATTGTTTGTGATAACTCTTTGCTTCATGTTTCAGAGTAATCTTCGTAGAGAGGATGGTAGTCACGATGCCATGTGTGACTCGGTATCATGGTTCAATGGGGTTATTGGCGATGACTTGGATGCATCGTGGTGGAGTTATCTCCATGTGATTAGAGATATGGTTTCTTGATTTGAAATATATTTGTTATGGATATCATGGTTTTACTCTCTTGATGGCATTTAGAGTTTAACATGTGCATGGTTTTCTTGAGACTAGGATGTATAAGTACATTAGTGCATGTGATCTCTAAGAGGAGATGGTTAGATCATGGATGTCATTTTATGTTCTTGATTCATGATTGGAGCTTTGACAATGATCTTGTGTAGTTCTCTTAAGTTTTGGGTACATTAATCATTTGCTTGATTACTTCATGAAAGTGTTGTGTTGCATTTGGGGTTTGGCATGGATTGGTTGGTTACAGGTCCTCATGGATACTTGGAGAAATAGGTGAGGCTGGAATTCTCTTGTGGTAAGAGACTTTTGTTGGAATGGTTACTTGTGAGAAAAGTTTTTTAACAAAAAATACCGAGGAGTCTACACCTTGGTTGAATGTGAATTCAACACACTCAGTGGTTTAGCATACCTCTAAAGAGGTGGTTTGGTTACAGAGGCTTGGGAAAGGTAATGGTTTGGTTGATAATGGGAATGTATTAATTGAAAAAGTTAACACTTTGATTAATGTTACAGATTATCTTATGAAACCATACAGATAAGTTCTCTTGGTTTTAATCATTTGCTTGGAAGCTTCATGATTATGCAGGTTGCATTTGAAGTTAGCATGGTTTGATTAGTTGGTGCAAGAAGGCCATTGGCCTTGAGTCTTGTACTTGTTTTATTATTCCTTATTTAGAATAATTACAATATATAATGTCAAGTGGGAGAATGTTGGAAATAGGATGCCATTTAATTGCAAATCCTAAACATTAACTATTTCATGTATCTTCTAGATTCTTGGAATGTGTTCAACAACACTAAGATTAGGATGAGATTAATATTTGATGAAATAATCATGGTTATTGACATTTTAATTAATTCTAAATGTAAGAAGCATGTGAGGTGTCCATAGTGAGTTCCTAAATAATAGGGACACATGGGACACTCACATGGTAGGTGAAACTCACCTTGTGTCCGATTAACTTCTCCTGATGTGATTAACGCCGAATCATGAAAAGATCTAGGAGTTAGGATTTGATGTTTACGTAATAGCAGAGATTCGATTAAGTTAGATCGATTCAGTTTAGTTAATTGATTCGATTCGATCGGTTAGTGATTCAGTTCGGTTACCAGTTTAGATTTATAGTTCGATTATCTTCGGTGGCATGAAAGTGCATATTGCATGCATGTTGGTTATTTTGAGTTGCATGTAGTTAGCTTCAGTTAACTTGTAATGCATGGCTAATAACATTGAGTTGTATGATAGTTAATAGGGACTACCTCCAATTAACAAGGGATGACCATTCTTTGGGAATGGTGTTGAGTAAATGTTTCAATTAACTATAAAGCACTTGGAGCCAACTTGGGCACCCAAGATGATTTATTGGATTTACCTCTCATGCATGATAAGATATTTCTGAAGGCTCAGTTAAGTAGCTTTACTTAAGGGTGTAACTTTGAGGAAGAGCTTTGGAATTATCACGAGTGAAGGAAGTTGTAGCCGGTTGGGACACTTAAATGCATGAAGCACATGTTGTAACTTTAGTCTTCCTTTGAATAACTCAACTTGAAGATATGGCGTTGTACCTTTTCAAGGCTTGAGCTTATTGTAATTATCACCATTTGGAGATTACAGGTTGCATATTGTCTCTATATCTCATTCAAGTTGAATGAGTTTTCATAATTGTTATTACTTGAGTGTGAAAGAAGATTGGTAAAGGAAGCGAAGAAGCATTCTCAAGAATTGAGCTATTGTAATTGATTGAATAATAGAATAATTGTGGAGTTTTTCAGAAAGGGTTTCTCCATGGTACATCTTGTGTAATCTTTCTAATATCTTGTCTAGTTCTTTATCAGCTTCTCTCTACATTCTACAACGATGAAAATGGATTATTCAAGATAATCACCCACCAGAATATATGTAACAAAGAAAGACTTACTTAGATCAGCAATATTAAGTTTTCACAGTATTAAGTTGAAAACACCTAATTTTTCAACAAAAAAATATATAGATCTATAGGCATTGGCTTTTCTTGACTAGCCTTTTTCTTGGGTATCGAGGGTACGCTATCCTGTTCACAAATTGATTTTAGCTTGGCCCCAGTGTCTTCTGGCTTCTCACCATCTCCTCCTAATTGTGATCCAGTGACAAATGACCTAATTGGGAAATTTCTAGCTGATATATTTATGTTAGAGGCCTGAACAATCCCTTGCTCTTTTCTTTGCGAAACTCTTTGCTCATAGCAAGAACCCACACCTTGGTGCCATTTTCCATTCAACCAGTGTGAAGTTCTTCTCAAAACAGGGGTAAAAAGGACCATTAGGTCTGAAACTTCATCCTCTAACCAATTAATTTTGTACAAGGGCTTACTAGTAGGGGCCCGATATTTGAGATCAATGATCACCGAGTCTTCTTATGCATCTTCTGGAATATTGAAAGAAATACCAAAAGCTTGTATTTTCCTTAGGTTCAATCTCATGAAATTTCTTCTATACACCTCACCTTCATCTATACAGTCTTCCCAAAAATCTTCAATATGAGGGCAATGTTCATAGCTACTAGCTACATAAAAAATTTGCTTAACATAACCCTTGCTATCAAAATTAGTTCTCATGGGAAAACATTGAAAATTGAATTCATTCATGGATTTTTTCTCACCCCTAGCAATATTATTAATTTTACAAGAAAATGAAGGCATGGACAATGGAAAAGCATACCCCTTCTTTCCCATGTTTGAATATTTAGCATTTTCAACGGCCATCTATCAACAAACTTCAAGAAAAACCAGGAAATCACTTAGGTAATAGGGAAATTTCAATGGAGCCTTCTCAAAACCTCCAATTCTAAGATAAGTAAATCTGTTGAACTGAATGTAGAAACTTCCAAACCTCATTACCAGAGCAGTCGCTTTAGGTGAAACCCGAAGCTCAAGTTTTCCATCAAATTTTCTCACAATTTCCATTAAAAATGTGTCATTGACATGATAGAAATTCCTCATTCCAACCTCCTTAGTGAGCTATGTAAAAGTTCTATACATAGGTATTTCCAGTGTCAAAGAGCTTTTTTGTTCCAACCCTTCTGAGATAGCCTCTTGATTGGCTTGAATGTAAACCAGGTATGAGCACATGTGGAAGGCAATAGTTTGTCAAAAATTTATCAATTGCTCATTTAAATGATAAATAATAATCTCAACCCATTCAATGAATTTATTTTCACTACAAATCAACAGAATAAAAACCACACATCCAAAATTCAAAAGATTCTGAATATGCATTACCAACCACATGATGTAGCAAGGTGATAGCATCTAAAATTTCATCCTTACAATGAACCCTTTTAAGCTTTGAGGGCAACAAAGACTTACCCTTTTTCTCAAACTTCAACCAATTCCTTGCAATGGAATTTTTGCACCATTCCTCATTCATTCTGAAAAACTCATCACCAACAGCTACAAATATTTCCTCCACATTTTCCCTCTCTAGAATTCCTAAAGCGTGGGAAATCACTTCAGGAGAAATTCTTGCAATGACTAACCTGTCCACAACTCTAATTTCCTGAGTCTCTGGAATGTATCCCCTTGCGCACACAATCACTAGGTCGATGCTTTGTATATCCTCAAGAAAACCTCTTGCGTGCTTCAAACCACTTCGTAGAACTTTAACTTCCAGTGTTGTTCTCTCCCTTTGCTCTAGGTGCACCAAAAAATCCTCCAAATTAATGTGCCCAATTTCAGTGTCCCTCACGCCAGACCAATGATTTTGAATTCCACTCTGCATGAGCACAAATTCATGGAGATAGAATGTTTGCACTTGAGAATTATTGGCATTGGAAAAGAACGAGAATGCAGGATAAATTTTTGAGTAAAACTTTTCCACCCACTTATGCCATTATTTTTGATAGGATGTGCATTAAATGCGGCATTAAATGCGGCATTCAATTTCATTCCTCGAAAAGATAGCCTTTAAACCTGCATGCTTTTTGAAATTCCTAAAAAGACAACTCAAGGTTAGTTTGTACATAGCATTCAATGAGATGTTAGATTATGACACCTTTGAAATCCAAGATAATTCCATTATGTCGCATGGTCGCTGAAACTTGGAACCTTAGAACCAAAGTCTAAAGTTTCAAAGTTTTTGAAACCTCTGACCCACCGACTACAAAGATGACCAACAAAGACTTGCAACTCAACAAAGTGAACCAAGTTGGGGAATCGAGAAGTTATGAAAATTTAGAATTTCATGACAAGGTTATAAAACTCATAGGACTAGTGACTGAGGTTAGGGAAAGCACCAAAACTGCAACATTGAGTGATAGTAACCACAACAATGAAACTAACCAAAAATTTGTCATTCCAATTATAGATAATCCACTAGAAAACTACTTAGCAAAAGAAGAATAAATCCACACACCATAACTCAAAGATTACATTTGCATGAAATTCACCATTTTCTAAGTCTTTCTATATTGAAATAAATTTCTCATCCTCCACCGACTACAAAGATGACCAACAAAGACTTGCAACTCAACAAAGTGAACCAAGTCGGGGAATTGGGAAGTTATAAAAATTTAGAACTCCGCGACAAGGTTATAAAACTCATATGACTAGCGACTAAGCTTGTTTTGCTCCCTTATTTTGAGTCTTATTGTCTCTCTAGCTATAACATTTTATATGAATTATTTATTGAAATTTGATCAATGATATTTCATTAATCTTCTTTGTCATTATGCATTGATGTATGTTTTATTTTGGCTTTGGTTAATGAACCAGTTAAAGTACCTTGATTAAAGCATGAATGCATATAAATATTTTCTGGATCTAATAAATAGTCATGGAGGTTGAGTATCGATGTGTGAATTATAATGCAATTTCACTAAGATTATGGATGCCTAAAATTAAAATCACCTTATAGTTCATATTTTAATTGTGTTAAAAGAAAAAATTGAACATGTATTCAATGATTTGTCACTCAACTCAATGCTTAATAACATATTAACAATAGTATTAGTAGCATATACAACAATGAACATCAACAATCGTTTAATGTGTATCTAGTAGTTGCAACCACTAACAGACTTTTTCTTCAAATTATAAAATAAATAATATAGAGAATTGAACATCAACACATTACTAAAGTTTGAATTTGAGATTTTTATTGATTATAACATGAAGGAATACATAGAGCATTGGTAATGTACAAAATCTTGCTCAAAGACAACTCTGCACAGAGCTAAGTTAGAACTTGGAAAATTGTATTATCAAAAATCAAATCACTACATCACCTTTTCTAGCAACTTCCACTATTTAGGTGGTGGAATTGTCATTTGTTCCTAGCGATATTGTTTGACTTGAAGATTTGTTAACAATTCATGATTCAAATTGGAACCTATCTTGGATTCTTTAGTCAATTTTGCATTCGGGGTTAGCAATGGTTTGATGGAATCCAAATAGATCACCACATTTGGGTTTTGAGGAAATTGGTCCAAATCAATCTTCCTTGCATCATCCACCTTCTTTCTAAAATCATTCCATCCAACGAATTGCTCATTTGTGTCAAAAGCCTCTGGTAAACCAAGCTCTGTGAAGTTCCTTACCTTTTCGTCACCTTCTTCATCTTATGCAAATAGAAATATTCATTTGTTCACATTCTCAAACACTTTTCAATGATAGATGACAATGCCATTGATGTAGCAAGCCGATTAGTAATCCCTTTTGATTTCAAAACATTGTCATTGGCTTTGTAGATTGTTTGTTGAATTTGATTTGCAAATTTCTCTAATGGCAACACATTTTTGTTTTCTACTAAATATTTGTTAAGCTTCTTATGATATTGTTTGATAGTATCAATCAATTGAAACATGTCACACATTTGATCAATCCTCTGCACTATTCCATCCCAGATCTTTTGTTTCATATGCCTCATTGTTTCTCTATAAAATGGAGATAACTTATTTTGACAAGACTTAATTTCTTTTTTGCTTCCATTAGCTCTACCTCCAATCTTTCATTTCTTTTTCTCTCCTCCAATTTTTGTTCCCACTATGTATCTCCATTCGCAATGCTTAGTCTTAATTTTTTTGAAGTAGATTTTTCCTCATCATATTTATTGTTTCTCTCATCTATCCTTTGCTTCAGTTCATTATCAGTAGTCTCATTCTACTTATCCTCTTTGCTTGTTGATGTAGAGGCAGTTTTTTTATTCTTTTTTCTAATTCATTGCTCTTGTTATCTGTTGGTTTCCTCTTTGCTTTCTCATTTGCTAGGTTTGCCTGTAACTTTTCAATTTGAGTCTGCAACCTTTTTTCTCTCTATCTTGCTTTAGTAATGATGTGTACACCAATTCATTGTTCTTCTTTAATACATTAATTTTGTTAGTATTTCCAAGTCCATAAATATCCAATTGAATTTTGTTCACCTAGAATTCAGATCAAGCCATCTGATTTGCTGGTTTGTTTTGAACTGTGGGAACATGAATTGTGTACTCCATGATTTCTTTATGTATCAAATGTGGGTAATACCATGGTTGTTGCAGGATCTGAAGTTACAACACAGACTCTCCATCAGTTGCTTCTTTTCTTTTTTATTCAAGTCTGATTCCTTTTTAAACTCTTCAATGTAATCAAAACCTAGGGACGTAGGAACAATGGAATGCTTGAATGGAAAAGGAATAGGAATACTTGTAGTTGCTAATGATGTCATAGCCAGACTAACTGGCAATGGGGGAGTTCCTAGAAATAACTCATTTGTGGTGGATCCACTAGTAGTGTGACTTGCACCTATCAAAATCCTTTGCCTCTTTTGTATGCCTTGATCACCTGGTGTTTCTGTGGTATATTGTATTGTTGTCCTCTTGTGTGTAATTTATTGTTGTAGCACATGTTGACCACTA
>VDFB02147249.1:36622-84195 GCA_007258455.2 Sequoia sempervirens | reverse complement strand
TAACTTCCCGGGGCCACCATTTACAAACCGTACATCGAATCAACTTCATTCAAAAACTAAAATTGCTTAATTTTTTAAGCTCTATCTAGTGGTACATTTTATTTCTTCCTATCTAATCAAACCAATCCATTCCTCTGATCATCTAATCAATCCAAGCACACCAATCTGATCAAGTTCATCCAATCACAATTATCCAATCAACATCATCTAATCATTTGATCCTATCCAATCAAACTGATTTAGTACTTTAATCAAATTCATCAAATCATCTACCCGATCCAATCATCTATCTACCGAATCCCATCCAATCATCCTAATCTGAGCTTTTGTCCAATCCTGATACTGAGCTTGACCAAAATCCTGATTTGAGCTTTAATCCGTTCCCATCCAAAATATTTTATCCATCCTCTTTATCCTGTCATCATCATGAACCCTCGCCCTCCATCAATAGTGGTCAAGGGAAACCCTAATTACGTGGATGACGATAACGAAAGTCTTGTCGATCAAGAAGGATATGACATAGATCCCTTTGATGCTATCATCGCTAGTAAGATCTCTCCACCCACTTTCCACAATCCAATCACCCCTTCCAGTTATCCTGTTATGCCTTCATCCATGCCTAATCATGCTCCTTATACCACCTTTGACAATGGATGTCCAGTATCTTCTTCATCCCCATATTTGTCATGTCCTTCATCTACATCATCCTCTTATACATCTACATCCTCTTATCCTAATTTTCCATCCCAATACTCTTATTACAATTTCCCATCCATGTCCCCCTATCGTAATCCTCTTTCCCAATCTTCCTATAATAATCCTACATCCACACCCTTTTACCTTAATCCTACATCCACATATCCTCATCCTAATCCATCATCCCCATACCTTTATTATAATCTATCCCCCACATCCTCTTGTTCCACTACACCACCTATATCCTCTTGTCCTAATCCACAATTCATGTCCCCCTATCTTAATTTACCACTCCAATATCCTTACCTTAACCCTCCATCTACTCCTAGTCCTCCATCCAATCCCATTCATACATCTACTCCTAGTCTTCCATCAAATCCCATTCATCCATCCCATCCTAGTCCTCCATCTACTCCTAGTCCTCCATCCAATCCCATTCACCCATCCAATTCTAATCCCCCATCTACTCATGGTCCTACATTCAATCCCATTCCTCCATCTAACCCTAGTCCACCAATCCATAATCCCTCATCCATTTCTACTAAGCCAACCTATATGTGCCCTCATTAAGTTCTCCAAGGGACTAATTAAGCAAAGAAGCTATCCCTAACTCATTATCTTTGAAGTCAGTGGAACTATGCTATCCTAATCCATCATCCACGGTCACTAGTGATGAGACCCTTCTCCATACCACACCTATCATTGTTGTTACCACCCCTAGCACTGATCAAACCATTGAAACCATTGAACCCACTAAATCCATTGAACCCACATCTCCCACTATGAGAGCCACTTAAACCATCAAAGACACCCAAGTCCAATCCACTCCCTCTACTCCTAGATCCACCCAATCCATCGAAGACACCCAAATCCAATCCACTCCTCCCACTCCTAGTAGCACCAAAGCCCATTCCAATGAACCTCATGAATCTTTCATCCCTCCATCTTCCCCACTTGAAGAGTCCCAACAAGACTCTGTTACCATGCCTCCCGCACATGATGAGTCACGCCAAGAGTCTAATCCAAAGCATGCCAGTATATCCCCTTCTCCAGATCAAGATCCTCCCATCCCATCTAGTCCGCCTCAAGATCACAGTCCCCCATCCATTCCATCCCATGATCCCCTTGTCATTCAAGCTTCCACTACTCCATCTCCATCTCCATCGCATGAGCCTACTACCACAAATCCAGATCCTATCATGGTCCCTACTCCCTCTCCTGATGCTGCTATCCCATCATCTCCCTCTCATAATCCCCCATCACCGCCTAAAACTGCTATACCTACACCGCTTGTCTATCCCCTTGGTCCTCTCACATTCCTCCATGGTGGTCTCCTCGCAGAAGAAAAACAAAGCATATACACCAACCCTCCTCTTCCACCTACTAATGAACTCGCATCATTCTTCCAGAATAACAAAAATCATGTCCTAGATCGAATACTCAAGAGAATGAACTATCAAGGAAAAGGTTTAGGCCTTCATGAGCAAGGTATTATAGAGCCCATCCAAGCTAAAGAACACTTGTATCTGCAAGGTCTTGGATGTACTACTCATGACTCACAATCCAAAAATGTTGGTACAACCTCTAGATGTCCTCAACGAGCCTTTTCCCAAAGAAATGTTAGCTCTTCCCATCGCTCCACCAGACCATATGCTGCCATCCCTCCTCCTCTATCGTATCACCTCAAAACAATCGTCCATCTTCCTCCTTCATCTGCTCCATCCATTTTGGGTCCTTACATCCCTCCATCCACCATCTCCCACCCTTCATCTACTCCATCCATCTTGGGTTCTTATGTCCCTCCACCCACTATGGCTGCTTTCGGTCCATATGTCCCCAGATCACCTCCTTCATCTCATCCTTTCATCCATTCAACACCTATCCATCTCATCCATCATAAACATCCCTCTCACATACCCCATGGTCAGGATCAACAAAGGCACATACCTAAACATCCTCCATCTACACTTAATCCGCATACTCCTACCTCCATCACTCCACATCATCCATCTCCTCACACCCATCCCATTGCTATTAAAAGCACTTTGGTTGTTAAAGAAAAAATGCATAAATCCAAACATCCACATGAATCTAAGGCTCCCCATGTCCCCTCCAAAAGACATGGTGAAGAAAATAAAAATCTACATCAAATCCATAGGCCACAAAGGCCCACGAAAACAAAGATCAAAACCATGTGGATCCCAAAGAAAAAATATGCAATGCCATCACATGAAAAATCAGTAAGAACATCCAAAGTCACTAATTCACAAGCTAATCATACACCCTTTTCATCTCCTACATCTGTTTTGGGTCCCTATGTCCTGAAATTCACCATTCCATCTCCTCCATTATCCCCACATTCTCCATCCCTTAATCCTCTTATCTTTTCACATCCACCACCACATGTGCCAATGTTGGTCCTGAACGCATCTCCCCATCACATATCCACCCCATCATTCCATCCATACCCTTCGCAGCATCCCATCCATTATCTCATGTATCTCCCCTCTCAAATCCCCCTAATTCATCCTCTTGCATAAGGTTGTACCAACATCCAATAGTCGGTTTGAACATGGGCTCTTACTACCTAGTATAGAACTTGATGCTTGAGTCCTTCATCCATATCCTTATCGCTTGTCTTCTAAATTCCCTTATCCACATCCCTATCCTTATCCATTTTCATCCCCTTGCTATCCACAAAACTCCAAAAAAGTCCAAAAATCCACAAAAATTCAAAAAAGTAAAGAGAAATAATCCATCCTAATGGTGAAAATCCTAAAAATAAGCTTGGATAAGTACCATGATGAAAACCTGGCAAACAGGCGTCATGCTTAAACCCCATCTGCACTTGGGGGCAACTTCCTGATATGCATTCCCTCCATCCGCTATGCTTCCAGCTATGCACCCGTCTTCCTGTTATCCGTCCTCTTCATAAATCCCTCCATCCCACCTATCTGTCGCATCCTACCATCATATCTCATTTATCTCCCATTCCCTCCATCCTTCTTGTGATCTTGATCAAAATTGGGGCACCTATCTATGCATGCTTTGGACACCTATTGGTATACATTCCCTTCATCCATGCTCTATCATATTCCTTGGTCACCCATCATGTCCTCCTTCAATTATCTCCTTTATCTTATCATCCATTCGTCTTACGTCCCTCATACCTCATCATATATGACATATCTAGAGTGGGGGAATCTGCTTCCTTTGTGACATAGTCCTTGGAGAAATCATCTATCATAACATCCCTTCATCTCTCTATCCATCTATCACAGCATCCCTTCCATCTCCCCATCCTTGTCTTCGTATCCCTCTATCCTAGCATCCCCTTCATCTCCCCATCCTTATCTTCATATCCATCTATCCTAGCATCCCTTTCATCTCTCAATCCTTATATTCCCATCCATCCAAACAATCCCTCCCCACCTCCACCCCTACCCCATCCCTATATCTTTATCCATTCTTCCATCTTTATCCTCATCCCATCTCATCCCATCTCACAATACCTTGTCATTGGTATCTGGCTATAGGCCTCCCCCCATGCAACCCAATGCCATTTATCTCATCGTCATCACTCCTACTTCTTTTGCACATCTTTCCAGTACCTATCACTTTTCATCACTCATCTCATCCTTTCAAGTCATTTTAATGATTTGGATAACTATCCCAACCTTGAGCTTTATGTGATTGTCATCATCCTATCCAATCCACTAGGTCTTTCCTATCTTGTTGTATCAGTCCCATCTTTTTATCCACTTATCCTATCATCATCCATCATCCTTTATCCATTGTTTGCCTTTGGTCTTGTCGAACTATGTTGCCCCTGCGCTTTCACGTAGGCAAGGTCGATCATTTGATCTACCCCCGGGGTTCCATCATCGATCTTCATTGTCCATTTTGCTCTTCTATCGCCTATCATCACTTTTCTCCTTTTTGTCTATCCTATCTTTACCATCCATCAAGGTCTCCATCTTGGGTCGGGCCATCCACCTTTCATTGAACGATCCACGTAGGGTCTTTCCTCAAGGCCACATGTGGGCTAATCTTATCTGCCCCTGAGCCCCCAGTCTTTAGGGGTGCTAGTCCTGCTGTCTTGTCTTCCTTTGTGTCAAAAGACTGCTTATGCCCCTTATCTAGCTAGTTCTAATAAATGAGATCCACTTAGGTCATGCAAGCCAATCTCCATTTTTGGAAATATCCCGCTATAACGATCTTTTAGCTTCAGATTCATCATCTTCGGGTCTCACATAGGATGCATCCTTCCTACTGCACTCCTCATCGATCCCATCTATCCCTTGGATCCTATGGCAATGGACATTTGAAATTGATTGCGATATTTTGATGCTTTTGGTTTTTGTTTATCATTTGAGTTCCCTATAATCACTTGTCAAGACCACCATAATCCATCATATTATGGCGTGTTTTGATTGGTCAACATAGGGGCATATCTTGATCTTTTTATGTCTATTTGTGTCTTCTTGGTTGTCCCACATAGTACCCACCAAGATCCCTGCGGTCTTGTGTTATGCTAGGGCATCCTTTTGTGCTTGTGGTTATCTCAATACCTGGCCCGACCAAGGTCTTTGTGACTTTGGGGTGTTGGGATAGCCTTCTTGTCTATGGTGTTTATTTCATGCATTAGACACTATTACGCCTTGGTTCCACATACCCTGGCATTTGTGTCTTATGCTATAGCAAAAATATGGAAAATTGCATTAGGATTGCATCTCATTTTCCATTCTATCGTCTTGCATGTATCCCCCCATCCATTCATCCTTCATCCTTATCTCTATCCAATCTCCCTCCATTCCACTTAGCCTACATCATCTACTCATATCCTCAGTCTTGTTACCAGCCTTGATCATCCATTCGTATCCTTCCCTATCCCTTTGGTGTTGTTTTGGGATGTATCCTTCACTCATCAACAACACTTTCATCACCATCATCGGGAGGTATTCTTCCCTATCCCTTTGGTGTTGTTTTGGGATGTATCCTTCCCTCATCAACAACACTTTCATAATCATCATTGGGAGGTATTCTTCCCTATCCTTTAGTGGCGTTTTGGGATGTATCCTTCCCTCATCAATACCACTCAGTGGGATGTATCCTTCCCTATCTTCATGTTGTTTTGGGATCTTTAATTCCCTCATTGACAACCCTCCATCCATCATCAACCCATTTTGGCTTGTACCTTGACTGGGGCAACATCACCTTTTGTCCTCAAATCCATTTGTGCTTCATCCATTTCCATATCACTTACTCTCTTCCCCATCACCTTGCATCATCTTCCTCATCTCCCCTTGCATCACATCATCTATTTCGAGAGCACACACGTGTTCTCTTCAACCCGCATGTCCTCTCGAGGGGGCATCCTTCATCCCTATTTTTCATCATTTTCTTTTTCCCTTCCTAGTCACTCCTTTGGATGACTGGGGCATCTTTTCCAATCTAACCATCTTCTTCCGGTTCTATGTTTTAATATTCTTTGAAATGATGTTATCGTAACACCATCTCAAAGAGGGGCAAAATGTAGACATCCAAATTTGACACTTAATTTATCCAAATTTATCACTTTTCATCTAAATATCCTCTTATCATGAGTTAATTAATAATATTACTATTATTTAATTGTATCTTAATTCTCAAAACTCTAATTATTTAAATAATTATTAAATACCTTACCCTCCTTAATCCCCTTTTCATCAAATAAATTAAATAAATATTACATTTATTTAATTCTCACATGTCATTTTCATCTAATCCTAATCTATTTCCTAATCCCTTCATTAAGGATGTGCACATGCCTAATCCTTGATTAGATGTGTCACATCCTCCAACTTTTGCAAGTTGGCTTTTAATCCTAACTAGTCCCTAATTATCCCCTAATTACTAATTAATTAAGCCTAATCATTCTCCAAGGAATTTTTAATTCCTTTTTATTCTTCCTAGATTCCTCCTTTTTATATGTGAATTTTTAATTCACATTCCATCCTTCCTTCTAGAACCTTGGACTTGTCACAATCTCCACACATGTGACCCACCTTGACTTGTCACAATCTCCAAATGTGACCAAGTCCCACCTTTTGAGCCCACCTTTTCCTCTCTAGATCATCCTATGAATGAATTTTAATTCACATTTATATCCCCAACCACCTTTCCTTTTCCCATGTAGATTTTTGAGAATTCCAAAATTCCTCAAATGTCCCTTTCACTCCCACTTGGGACAAGAAATCCCTTTTGTGGAAATCCTCCTCATCCCCCAAGGTGCATGTCCTTTTCCACCTCATGTACCTTTTTTGACAACTCACCTCCACCTCATATCCTCTTGTCCACTTCACCCTCCACATGTCAAGATGTGAGGGCTTGTGGGTTCTCAACCCACCATAGCCCTTCATCTTGACCTTGTTGGATCAATCTTGACCCTTGAATTCTCTAGAGAATTCAAAATCTCCTATAAATACCCCCTCCTCAAGGGCATTTTCAACACTTTAGATTTGAGCAACTACATGCTGTCCATTTGAATCCTCAATCCTTTGCCATCATCTAGCTATCTTTTTAATCATTTGCACCTCCAATCTTGCATTTAGACATTCAAGCAATCATCTAAGGAGCACACAACCAATCCAAGCAAGGGCCAATCAAAGAGGTATCAACAACAAGGGAGGTAAAATTGTTTGTGTTTCATTTTATTTACATTCCTTTTCGTTGTATCACTCTTTTGGCTAATCTTGAGGTGTCCTTGGTATTTTGTCATTTCCATTTCTTAGTTAGTTTGCACATTTAGAGAAGTATAAATTCCAAGGTATACAGTAAGCATGATAATCAGAAATATATAGTTTAATACTTGTACTCAAAATTTTGTTCATTAGATCTCATACATTATAAGTAATGACGTGGATCGCTATTGTAACTTTTTTGTGATTGAATAATTTTTTGTTTTATTTTCAAATGTTGGTTGTGGAAACACCTCAAAATGTTACGAGGGAAATGGATATCAATGTTTCATCTGTTATACAATCCTCGATGGATCTGATAGGGGAGGAATGAGGCAAATTACTAAATTTCAATTTACATTTGTTGTTATAGATGTTAGTTCTAGTGAAAAATCAAACCATTATTGATTTTTAGTTTAATTCCTATTTGGATGGTTTATACAGGGCTTGAGAACGCCTCAGCATTGACGTGCAAATATTTCCATCATGGAGAGTGATTGTGAGATGGCCATAAGTGATTATTTTGTTAAATATATCATTTTTTATAATGTAATTTCTATATATTAATGTCTTTACTTCTTATTGTAACAGTTAAAACTGCACTAAGAGCTAACCTCCAGGAGGAGCAGTAGGAGCACTCCTCGAGCACAGCAAAAATGAGTGACAGACTTATTGCCATCGGATCGCCAAACAAAGGAAAGAAATTTATTTCCAGAGCATGGAGAGAAATGAATTATGATTCCAGAGCCCTTTGTTGTATTCCTAGACATGGAAATTTTGTACGTATTTTGTATTGGATATATTTGACATTGTATGCCTATATGGCATTCTCGTAAGCCTATATGGCTATTTTGTAACTATATTTTTTACTTATATCAACATGTATTGATGTATGCGTACATGGCTATTTGGTTAATACAAATATTTTTTATCGATGGTGTCCATATTTGCATTATAAATTCATGTTTCAATAGATATGAGTTACGTGTATTCAATTGTATACTTTACAACTTACGTGTATAATTTTTGACTTACATTTGTTCCAATGTATACTTTGTGACTTACACGTTTTCATGTGCATACAGATTAGGAGAAAGACTTTTCCTTTTAAATTAGAAATGCATGGAAGTTTCAAAAAGTATCCTTGATATTACAAAAAGATATGTATTTATACCATAGCAGCAAAAATCTTTTGGGGAAAAAATTGGCAAACCAAAAGTATAAGATTTTTTGAAAAAATCAAGAAAAAGTCTAGAAAAAATCGGAAAAAAAATTAGATTTTAAAAAAAAGGTAAAAAAAAGTCGAACAAGAGATAAAATATTTTTTAAAAAAATTTAAAGGCATTTGCATAGCATAGAGATATAGAGAGCAAATAAAATAAAGAGTTTAACTAATAAATTGAAAAAATTGATTTTTGTAGTTTATATTCATATCATTGATTACATTGCATTGTACATCTTTCAAACTCAAAGCATTGCTTCACATTGCATAACTAATAGCTAGATGCTAATAGATGACAAAAATTCAATTACAATATAGTTTTTACAAAGTCAACCTAAGAAATTATGCAATTATTTCACATTGCATAACTAATAACTAGGAGTAGCTACCAATTGTATTTGCTTGTCATGGCATTCTATGAGATCACATTTCTTTGAGGCATTTTTTCAAACAGTTCACTGCCTATACTACCACATTTTTGATACATGTCTACCAAAGCATTTTGTCAAATAGTTCACTGCCTTTTTGCTATGGCTGAAAGCCTAAAACAAGTGCTTTTGAACAAGCTATGGATGCTTGGAAAAAATATATCAGAAGCATAATAGTAAGCAATATCATAGACAAGGCAGTGAACTCTTTGAAAAAATGTCTCAAACAAATGAGGTCTTATGTTGATGGAATGCCATGACAATCAAATGCTTTTGATTGTCATGGAATTCCATCACCATGAGACCTCATTTCTTTGAGGCATTTTTTCAAAGAGTTCACTGCCTTGTCTATGCTAACACATTTTTCATACATGTCTATCAAAGCATTTTATCAAATACCATTGCCTTGCTACTAAGGCTAAAAGCCTAAAATAGGTGCTTTCAACAAGATATGGATGCTTGGAAAAAATCTATCATAGCATAATAGAAACAATAGCATAGACAAGGCAATGAACTATTTGAAAAATGCCTCAAAGAAATGTGGTCTCATGGTGATGGAATGCCATGACAAGCAAATGTTATGGATTTTCATGGCATTCCATCACCATGAGACCACATTTCTTTGAGGCATTTTTTCAAAGTCAACACTTGCCCATATGCTACCACACTTTTCATACATGTTTACCAAAGAATTTTATCAAACAGCTTCACTTCCTTGTTGCTATGGCTAAAAATCCTAAAATAGGTGCTTCCAACAAGCTATGGATGCTTGGAAAAATCTATCAAAGCATAATAATAAGCAATAGCATAGACAGGGCAACGAACTGTTTGAAAAAAAGCCTAAAAGAAATGTGGTCTCAATGGTGATGGAATGCCATGACAATCCATAGCAATTTGCTTGTCATAGCATTCGTCATGCCATTCCATCACCATGAAACTACATTTCTTTGAGGCATTTTTTCAAACAGTTCACTGCCTTGTCTATGCTACCACATTTTTCATACATGTCTACCAAAGCATTTTATCAAACAATTCACTGCCTTGCTACTATGGCTAAAAGCCTAAAAAAGTACTTTTGAAAAAGCTATGGATGCTTGGAAAAAATCTATCAAAGCATAATAGTAAGCAACAAGCTATGGTCTCATGGTTATTTTTCACACGAAAAACAGTGTGATTTTATTCACATTTTTTTGTAGGTTGTAAACACTTTTTTTTTGGAAATTTTGCTGTTTTAAATGAAATTCAATTTTATGGTGGCTTTATTGTTTATATGATGATATGTGATATTCTAATCCTAATTCATGCTTCTAGGTTGCATAGATATATATTTTGTTTTTACATGTTTTTTGTACCAATGAACCCAAAACAAACTGAACCCCCCTCCAAAATATTTTGGCCAAACCAGTGAACCAAACCCTCGAACCTAAACCTCAAAACCTATTCCAACACTCTTCATTTTGCCTGCACAAACTTAATTGATCACCAAATTATGTTTCTCCTTGACTTTACCCACGTTTACTCCCTTAAACCTTTCTTTTTATTCAAAACCCTTGTTTTCCCAACTAAGGCATGTCATGCCATAGCATAATTTTGACCTCCCCTATCCTTGTAGACCTTTTGAACACATCAAACTCCAAAATCTCACCCTATTTCCAACCTATTCTAACTTATTTTCAAGCAATTTCTTCTTTTCACCTCGTCTAGTCTTGCTTTTAAGGGGCCTCAATTTTGAATTTTCAATAGGGGCAAAGTTAGTAATCTCTACCAATGCCCTTACTAATTCTATTTTCTTATTCCTACTCCCTATCCTACTTACATCAGGACCATATCACCGAGACACAGCCTGAACAATAGGTGCAATGGCCTATTTCAACATACTACACTCAAATCCTTAAGGGATCGATCTGATTGAACGTAGCTCAGAGCAATTCCACGTGTTTGGGTGAGAAAGAGGACCATGCCTAGAATAAACATGCCTACTCAAACACATTGGAACAGTCTGTTTGGTCACACAAGTTGCAAAACGAAAGTTGCACCACTTTACAACTTTCCACTGCTTCCATTTGACACTTTTTCCATCAACTAAAAACTGGACACCACGGGAAAACCACGTAGAGATAATAAAAATTGAGAGAGGTTATTGTAGAGGATCCCAACATGATCCCATGGGATCAAACAAGAAGTTTCTAAGCATCACGGTGTTCGCATAACCTCATGTTGAAGTTTGCAACCATTTTTCTCTTTGGACCCTTAAGGGATCGATTCGGTTGAATGTAGCTTGGAGTGATTCCACGTGTTTGGGTACAAAAGAGGACCATTCCTAGCATAAAAATTCTTATTCAGACATGTTGAAACAACCTGTTTGGCCATACGAGTTGCAGAACGAAAGTTGCACCACTTTGCTACTTTCCACTACTTGCATTTGACACTTTTTCCATCAACTAAAAACTGGACACCACGAGAAAACCACTCTGAGATAATGAAAACCAAGAGAGGTTATTGTAGAGGGGACCAACATAATCCCATAGGATTGGAAAAGAAGTTTCTAAGCATCACGGTGTCCGAGTAAGCTCATGCTAAAGTTTAAAGCCATTTTGCCCTTTGGACCCTTAAGGGATCGATTCGGTTGAATGTAGCTCGAAGCGATTCTGTGTGTTTGGGTGTGAAAGAGGACCATGCCTAGCGTAAACATGCCTAGTTAGATGCGTTGGAATATTCCATTTGGTCACATGAGTTGCAGAACAAAAGTTGCACCACTTTGCAACTTTTCATTGCTTGCATTTGACACTTTTTCCATCAACTAAAAACTGGACACCACAGGAAAAACCACTCCGAGATAACGAAAAATGAGAGAGGTTATTGTAGAGGGACCCAACGCGATCCCATAGGATTAGACAAGAAGTTTCTAAGAATTGCGTTGTCCGAGTAACCTCATGCTAAAGTTTGCAGCCATTTTGCCCTTTGGACCCTTAAGGGATCGATTTGGTTGAACATAGCTCAGAGAGATTCCGCGTGTTTGGGTGTGAAAGAGGACCATTCCTAGCATAAACATGCATATTCAGACACGTTGGAACAGTCCATTTGGTCACATGAGTTGCAGAACAAAAGTTGCACCACCTTGCAACTTTCCACTGCTTGCATTTGACACTTTTTCCATCAACTAAAAACTGGACACCACGAGAAAAAAACTCCAAGAAAATAAAAACCGAAAGAGGTTATTGTAGAGGGGCCCGACATGATCCCATAGGATCAGACGAGAAGTTTCTAAGCATCACAATGTCTGAGTAACCTCATGCTGAAGTTTGCAGCCATTTTTCCCTTTGGACCCTTAAGGGATCGATCCGGTTGAACGTAGCTCAGAGTGATTCTACGTGTTTGGGTGCAAAAGAGGACCATTCCTAATGTAAACATGCCTATTCAGACGCGTTGGAACAGTCTGTTTGGTCACACGAGTTGCAGAACGAAAGTTGCACCACCTTACAACTTTCCACTGCTTGCATTTGACACTTTTTCCATCAACTGAAAACTAGACATCACAAGAAAACAACTCTAAGATAATGAAAACTGAGAGAGGTTATTTTAAAGGGGCCCAACATGATCCCATAGGATTAGACAAGAAGTTTCTAAGCATCATGATGTCCGAGTAACCTCATGCTGAAGTTTACAACAATTTTTCCCTTTAGACCCTTAAGGGATTGATCCAGTTGAACGTAGCTCGGAGCGATTCCTATTGGAAAATGTGCCTCAATCTTACTGGCATGTAAACTCCTAAAAGAGAAAATTCAGTGAGACCCTCTGGAAGTCTTATCGACTATCAGCTGTATTCTAATCATTTGAAGTGCTTGGGTCGCCAAGACTTTGATTCTGTCTTGCCGACAAGTTGGTTCCTATTCGATATCGGAGAGACTCTTGGCTAACAGGTTTGCATTCGGTAAGAATTCTTGCTGATGGATGCGGTCTCACCGACAGGCTGGTGCATTCGATATGACCTCTTAGCGATAGTGTTTCTCTTGCCAACAGAATTGTTTGTGAACTTCCGATGGATCTCCATGTGATGAACTTCGGTGTATCCTCTTGTCGATGGTGTTGCTCTTGCCAATAGACTAGTCAGAGTAATATGAACTGTTGGTTATGTCTTCGGTATGATCTCCTGTCGATGACTATTGGTCTCACCAACAGACAGGTGTTTTCGGTGAGAACTCTTGCTGATGGTTATTGTCTTGCTAACGGGTATGAACATCGGTATAACATAAGGTTCTGTAAGACTCTTGGCAATAGCAGAACTCTTGCTGATAGATCTGCACAAGATGGATTTGTGTTCAGTATGACCTCTCACCGATAGCGATGGTCTGGCCGATGGTTCTGTGCTGGATATCGATATGATGTCTTAGCGATAGAGTGAATCTGGGCAACAGGTTTGAACTCGATATGACTCTTGCCGATGGTGGTGACTCTGGCCGATAAAGATAGTCGGGCATTGTGGCATCAAGGAGACATGGCCTAGTGTCTCACCAACATGTGATACTATTTGAATGCCTTGACCAAATTTCTATCCTACGTGGTTTGTTTTTGACCAATCAAAGAAGCAAAATGTGAACTGCTAGCAGTTGGATTGTTGCGACCGTTCTGTGAGGAAGATCAATAGACCATGAACGATATGGATATACTCTATAATCGAAGATGATGATCAGTTTGGTGAACAGTTCGATGTGTGATCAGTGTGTATGAATTCAATTCAGAGAGCATTGTAACTGGGATGTTCTATACAAGGTTGATCAAGGAAATGTTGTTGCTGTAAATTGACATCAGAAAGTGAAGTCTGTACTTTGTATGTATTTTGTTTACTATAATACAAAGAGAATTTTCTTGGTGTGGTGGGTTTTTCTCCCATAAGGGTTTTCCCACATAAATCTAGTGTCCAAATTGTATATTTTCATTTCTCTGTTTCTGTTATTTCTTTCATGAGTATCTTAATTAAATTGTAATTTCAAAATTTAAAGTCACCTCTGCATTCTTCCCTGAGGTTTTGACGTTAGGAGAGTTTGTTCCACACCTAATATTTCCTTACAAGTGGTATCAGAGCCTGGCCAATTGTGTTATCCTTGTGGGTATGTTGGGTTTTTTGAGTCAACTTTGTTCAGTGGGAGTCTTGTATAAGTTTGGTAATTTTAATTACAGATTAAGATGGCAAGCACATCAGGAAAGGTTGAAAAATAGAAATTCAATGGCAGTAATTTTGAGTTGTGGAAACTTAAAATGGAAGATCTGTTGTTTGATTGTGATCTTTGGCTTGTTGTGTCTAGAACGAAGCCTACAGGAATGAAGCAAGAGGATTGGGACCTTGCAGATCAAAAATCAAAGGGGATGATAAGGCTCTGTTTAGCAGACTCTGTTCTTCTGAATGTTCATGAAGAAAATACTGCATCTTCTTTGTGGAAAAGATTGGGAGCTATTTATCAGGGCAAGTCCTTGGTAAATAAGTTGTTCTTGAGGAAGAAGTTGTACTCTTTGAAAATGCAGGAAGGAGCATCTATTGCTTATCACTTGAATGCTTTCAACATGTTGATTGCTCAGTTGGCATCTGTGGATGTGAAGATTGATGAAGAAGATCGTTGTATGTTGTTGTTATGTTCTTTGCCATATTATTGGGATCACTTGGTGATGGCTATTAGGAGTACAACATCCACTTTTAAGATGGAAGATGTTGTTTCTTCTTTCTTATCAAAAGAGATGAGAAGAAAATATTCTGAGATGGCGAAGGAGGCCCTTGCTGTTAGAGGAAGATCGAAAAAAAAAGGCAAGAAGAAGGACAAGAAGTCCAAATCAAAATCAGAGGGGAGATCAAAGTCTCCTGGGAAGAAGTCCAAGGTGAAGTGTTGGAATTGTGGGCAACTTGGTCATGTCTGAAAGGATTGTAAAGAGGAGAAAAAGAAAAAGTATTCTTCCGACAATGATTCTTCTCAGAGTGATGCAGACGCTTTCATTGCAGCCTTGGCTACTCAAGCATCAGATGATGTCTGGTTGATTGATTCTGGAGCATCTTTCCACATGACATCTCATAGAGACTAGTTCACTAAGTATGAAAAATACAATGGTGGAAGGGTGTATTTGGCAAGCGATTCATCTTTGGAAATAGTTGGCCGTGGAAGAGTCAGAATTCAATTCCCTGATGGAAGAGTGAAGGGAATCAATGATGTAATGCATATACTAGGTCTAGCTCGAAATCTACTTTATGTTAGTAAGCTCAATGATATATGAGTACAAGTCACGTTCTTTGGAAATGGCTGCAAGATGACTAGAGGCTCAATGGTGCTAGCAAGGGGTGCTCATATTAGTACTTTGTATAAGCTGGATGCACATGTTGTGCAATGCAATAGTGTCTCTGTAAAGTCATAGAAAGCTACTCATGGAGAAAAAGAGGAAAACGTTCCTGATTGTGCAAACTCTATGGAAGTTAAACTTCTAGCAAAAAGGACTATGCTCTAGCATCATAGGCTTGGCCACATTGGAGAAAAAGGTTTAAAAACCTTGAAAAATAAAAACCTAGTTAAGGGGCTTGATGATTGTAACCTTGAATTCGAATTTTGTATATGGTAAACAACACTTGTTTCATTTTACTCCGGTCCTCATAAATCTTCTGATTTACTTGATTACATTCATTCTGATGTTTTTGGTCCAGTAAATGTTCCTTCTTTGTCTAAATCAAGATATTATATATCGTTCATTGATGATTATTCAAGAAGGGCATTTGTATATTTTTTGAAAAGTAAAGCAGAAGTGTTTAGTCATTTTAAGGAATTTAAAAACCTTGTGGAAAATTAGACTGGAAGAAAAATAAAATGTTTAAGGACTGAAAATGGCGGTGAGTTTTGTTCTGATGAGTTCGAGAGGTACTGTAAAGATCATGGGATTAAAAGACATAAAACTACACCCTACACTCCACAAAAAAATGGAGTTGCAGAAAGGTTCAATAGGACAGTGATGGAAAGAGCACAAAGTATGCTGAGTAGTGTTGGCTTGGAGGAGAAGTTTTGGGCTGAGGCAGTTGCAATAGCATGTTACTTAATAAACTGTTCTCCTAATTCCTCTCTTGTTGAGAAAACACCTTTGGAAGCATGGTCTGGAAAGAAGCCCTCTCTGAGACATATTTGTGTCTTTGGATGTGAGGCATATGCATATGTGCCGAATGAAAAAAGATCTAAGTTGGAAAACAAGGTTGTTAAATGTATTTTTATTGGTTATAGTGCTGGCATGAAAGGATACAAGCTTTGGAATCCTGATAGAGAGAAGGTTCTATACAACAGAAGTGTTATTTTTCATGAGTTCAAGCCTTATACTTTGGATTTGCAGTCAGAGACAAAATCAGAAGATAAAAAGGATGTAGTTGAAATTCCTCCAACACCAGATAAAGAGGAATGGAAAATTCAAAATGTACCTAAAACTGAGGAGAGCTCAAGCAGTTCTGAGAGTTCTGAAGAAGAAGATCAACCTCAACCTCAGCCTGTGAGGAGGTCAACACGTGAAAGAAAGCAATGTGATAGGTATGGGTTTTCTTTGATAGATTCGACTTGTGCCTATGCTTTAATTTCTCACACTGATGAGCCTAGGACTATGAAAGAGGCATTTAGAATGTCTGATTCAAACTCTTGGTTGGAAGCCATGAATGAAGAAATGACATCATTAGAAAAGAATGATACTTGGAGTTTGGTGCCCTTGCCTGAAGGTAGGAAAGTTGTTGGCTGCAAATGGGTATTTAAAAAGAAAATAGGTCTGGATGGCATTGTGGAAAAGTATAAGGCAAGGTTGGTTGCGCAGGGATATTCCCAGGTAGAGGGAATTGATTATGGAGAATTTTTTCCTCCTGTAGCTAAGTTGACGTCTATCAGATTTCTTTTGTCACTTGCAGCAGCGTATGACTTAGAGATTGAACAGATGGATGTGAAGACAACATTTCTTCATGGTGACCTTGAAGAAGAAATTTATATGTCCCAGCCTTAGCACTTTGTGGAAAAAGGTAAATAAAAACTAGTTTGCAAGTTAAAAAAATATTTGTATGGATTAAAACAATCTCCTAGAATGTGGTACCAGAAGTTTGACACGTTTGTTTTGTCATTGGGATTTGTAAGATCAAAATTTGATCATTGTGTGTACTAAAAAGCTGAGAATGATCATGTTCTTGTTATTGCTCTCTATGTTGATGATATGTTGTTCATAGGCAATAGTAAGTTAATGATTTATGATCTAAAATCTCAATTTTTTGCAAAGTTCAAAATGAAAGATCTTGGTGCAACCAGGTATATTCTGGGAATGGAAATAACCAGGGATAGGAAAAGTAGAAAACTTTGGCTCAATCAAGGTAAGTATATTAATACTATTCTGGAGAGATTTTGTATCAATGACTGCAAGCAGCTAGTTGTCCCAGTTTTGCAAGGAACAAATTTATCTGTTGAAGACTTTCCAAAATCTCCTACTGAGATAGAGGACATGACCAGAATTCCTTATGCTAGTGCAGTTGGCAGTTTAATGTATGCAATCGTCTATACAAGGCCAAACATTGCCCAAGTAGTGGGAGTACTTAGTCATTATATGGAAAATCCTAGAAGAACACATTGGGATGTTGTGAAAAGGGTGTTTAGATATCTGAAGGGCACTTTAGAATATGCTTTGTGTTACCATGGAAATTTGGTTGAATCACAAAGGACTCTCAATATTTGAGGCTATATGGATTCTGATTGGGCAGGGGACATTGACAGTAGAAGATCCACCAGTGGATATATTTTCATGATGAATGGCGGTGCAGTTAGTTGGATGAGTAAGTGGAAGGCTATAGTCACTTTGTCCACGACAGAGGCAGAATACATGGCAGCAACACACGCCTCTAAAGAAGTAATCTGGTTAAAACGTTTGTGTTCTAACATTGAGTTTGATGCAGGGATAATTACAATATACTGTGACAGTCAGAGTGCTATTTGTTTGGTGAAAAATCCTACTTTCCATGCTAGGACGAAACATATTGATGTGCAGTATCATTTTGTACGATATATGGTGGAGGATGGAAAGGTCTTTTTAGAAAAATTGGATACTCTGTAAAATGCAGATGCATTGAGGAAACCAGTGAACACAGACAAGTTCAGATGGTGTGCCAGTTCGATGGGCCCTAGTGCCCATGAATTTTAGTACTTTTTTTATTGTGCTCTGGAGGTGTCAGTAAGATCTTCGTCAAGTGGGAGATTGTTGGAAAATGTGCCTCAATCTTACTGGCATGTAAACTCCTAAAAGAGAAAAGTCAGTGAGACCCTCTGGAAGTCTTACCGACTAGCAGCTATATTCTAATCATTTGAAGTGCTCGGGTCGCCGAGACTTTGATTTTGTCTTGTTGACAGGTTGGTTCCTATTGGATATCGGGGAGACTCTTGGCTGATAGGTTTGCATTCGGTAAGAACTCTTGCCGATGGATGTGGTCTCGCCGACAGGCTGGTGCATTCGATATGACATCTTAGCGATAGTGTTTCTCTCACCGACAGAATTGTTTGTGAACTACTGATGGATCTCCACGTGATGAACTTTGGTGTATCCTCTTGCCGATGGTGTTGCTCTTGCCGATAGACTGGTCGGAGTAATATGAACTGTCGGGTATGTCTTCGGTATGGTCTCCTGCCGATGACTGTTGGTCTTGCCGACAAACAGGTGTTTTCGGTGAGAACTCTTGCCAATGGTTATCATCTTGCCGATGGGTATGAACATCAGTATAACATAAGGTTATGTAAGACTCTTGGCAATAGCAGAACTCTTGCCGATAGATTACACAAGATGGATTTGTGTTCGGTATGACCTCTCGCCAATAGCGATGGTCTGGTCGATGGTTCTGCGGTGGATATTGATATGATGTCTTAGCGATAGAGTGAGTCTGGGCGATAGGTTTGAACTCGATATGACTCTTGCTGATGGTGGTGACTCTGGCCGATAAAGACAGTCGGGCATTGTGGCATCAGGGAGACACAGCCTAGTGTCTCACCGACATGCGATACTATTTGAACACCTTGACCGAATGTCTATCATATGTGGTTTTTTTTCAACCAATCAGAGAAGCAGAATGTGAACCGCTAGCAATTGGATTGTTGTGACCATTCCTATGAGGAAGATCAACAGACCATGAACGATATGGATATACTCTGTAATCGAAGATGATGATTGGTTCGGTGAATATTTTGATGTGTGATCAGTGTGTATGAATTCAATTCAGAGAGCATTGTAACTGGGATGTTCTGTACAAGGTTGATCAAGGAAATGTTGATGTTGTAAATTGACATCAAAAAGTGAAGTTTGTACTCTGTATGTATTTTGTTTACTGTAATACAAAGAGACTTTTCTTGGTGTGGTGGGTTTTTCTCCTATAAGGGTTTTCCCACGTAAATCTGGTGTCCAAATTGTATATGTTCATTTCTCTATTTCTATTATTTATTTCACGAGTATCTTAATTGAACTATTTAAAAATAGAAGTCACCTCTTCATTCTTCCCTGAGGTTTTGACGTTAGGAGAGTTTGTTCCGCACCTAAGCTTTCCTTGCAATTCTGTGTGTTTGGGTATAAAAAAGGACCATGCCTAGCGTAAACATACATATTTGGACGCGTTGGAACAATCTGTTTGGTCACACGAGTTGCAGAATGAAAGTTGCACCACTTTGCAACTTTTCACTACTTGCATTTGACACTTTTTCCATCAACTGAAAATTGGAAACCACAAAAAAACCACTCCAAGATAACAAAAACCGAGAGAATTTATTGTAGATGGACCCAACACGATCCCATAGGTTCAGATAGAGATTTCATAAGTGCCATGGTATCCAAGTAATACCCCGTCAAAGATTGCTACCCTTTTGCACTTTGGGATTTGATGTTTCATTGAACTGTATGGTTCTGTATAGGGTGATTGTGCTTTGTTTTCAATAGAATTTTGTGGGTAGTAGACTTAACTCTATTTTAGTTTTGGTTTTGTTGGATTTCAAGTGATTTTGTGTATTTTAAAAGCCAATTACTAAGGGTTAGTTTGTATACCCTGTTTTAAGGGTTTTGAGTGCATTAAAATGTCATATTAAGCCTTTCACCCACTGTATACTTCTATAACTCAATGGAAAGGATTATTTATGGTTATAAAACATGTGTTCATATTTTTTTGCACAAGGGAGGCGAATAAAAGATTTTTAGGTGATGCCCTAGATGTCAAATGGTGCATGTAGACACCTAAAAATGGTCTGGAGAATCTAATTAATTAAATACGACTTATTTGATTAATTAATCTTAAATTCATCTACTTAATAAATAAATAGAAATATTTATTTATATTAAGTTCATTATTAATTCTTCTATTTCATCATATTATTTCTCTCTTAATTAAATAAACAAAATTAAAAGCTTTGCTTTATTTAATAATTATTATTATCACTTCTTTTATATTTCTATCATAAATTAAATACACAACTTAAATAATTTGTGTTATTTAATTACCTCATCACATTTCTTCTTAATTAAATAAAGATATCCTAAAATCTTTTATTTAATTATCATTTTCCTTTTTTTTTAATTTAATAAACAAACCCTATAGTTTGATTTATTAAATTATTTATTCCCCTTTTGCTAAATTTAAATAAATTAAAATTATTTAAATTAATGCATAAATCATTTACCACTATTCACTCACCAATAAAATTAAATTTTCAAAATCTAATTAATTCTACTGTCATTCACGGGAAGAGCTTCGGGGACAAACCTGCAGGAAGTCCTCTCAATCCTCTTCCAACCACCTTCCCTCTCATCTTGCCTGGTGTTTTCATGGGGAGAAACAATCCTCCATGATCAGCTCCATCTTCTCATCCCATGCCATTCAATTCTCCAGATTGAATCCCAGCCTCTTATCCCGTATCCCTCTACAAATGTGCTACCGTGAAAGCTATAAATACAGCTCTTTGGCTACAGGAAATGGATCCCAACTTGTGCAATCTTACTCTGCAGGTTTTCCAAGCATTCAAGCATTCAGCATTCACCCAACATCCATCCACCATCTTAATTCATTTAATTATGGCAGTCTACAGTAGTTTCTTTATTAGAAGCTTTGTTGTAGAATCATCTTAGTTGCATTATTAAATCATATAGGAATAGAAATAGTTTAATTCTCATTCTCTAAGTGTCATTTTAGCAATCAATTAACTTCTAAAATCTGAGAGCAAGTTGATTAAAGAAATCTTTAGAGTTAGAGAGCAATAGGACAAATTTCTAAAGATTCTTAGTTTAAATTAGCTTAAATTTCTTGAATCTTAGATACAATGTCTTATTTAGAAGTGTAGATGCATGTTTAAATTGTTTAACTCATTCGTACGCTTACAGTGCATTTTTTAGTGGAAAATGGTGGTTTACTGCTAGGGTTTGAAGAAATATTTGGGGGCAGCAATATCTCTTGAACTTTTAAGCTTGTGTAGATCTTTTTGAATGTTTTTTAGGCTTTGGTTGGCTGTGGGAAGTTTCAAGTATGGGTTTTCAGCAAACCCTTGCCTAACTTATTGTCTCCAAATCTCATCAAATGGGCTTATCTTTTAGAGAAGGTCATCCAATGGCCAACCAAACATCAATCAAGCTTTAACATAGACCCTAAGACAAATTCCCAAGAGATCATACCATGTTTCTTTGTACCATCATTAAGATCCAATAGACCACCTTGCATAAAGGCTACTAAATTAGCCCTATTTACAAAGAGACGACCTTTTAAACACTAGAGCTTCACTCAAACTCCTAAAAAAATAGTATGTTATGTGTCAAAACCTCCAATTCCATGATTTTTTTCCAGGTCCAAGACCTCTACACCCCTAATACACCAAACCCTCTATTTCAAGCAAAATACTTGGGGTTTTAATGAAACTCCTATCTCCTACACCTACCATACCCAAACAAAGCACCAAACACACTTACCATACCCTGCACATGTGGTGAATAATACATTACATGGACATTCCTTCCCACATTTTTTCAAAACACCACTTGAAACCCTCATTTTCATCATGAAAATACCCTGTTGTAGCCCTAGAACATCATCCCAAACACCCAACCTTGACTCCACAACATTATAATTAGTTTAGGCATGTATTTTACAAGTTAGAGGACCCATTCCACAAGTTACAATAGGCACAAAAAGTGGAATGGTTTGAATTACATCATGAAACCCTTCAATCCAAGAACACTGTGAAAGTAGGTAGCAGCAGTAAAAATAAGATAACCTTCTTGCCCCTCCTAAAGTTTGGACCACATCCATTACCTCCACATAAAACTCGACATCCTTGGTCTTCTTGGTTCCCATGCCTTGATATGGTTATGCAAATAAAAATGAAGCAAATTAATCATCTCCTTCTCCGTTGGCTAGAAGTATGCATGCTTAATGTTTTGAAACATGATATCAACTCCCTCTTTTGCTCTCATGGTTGAATATCAAAATCCAGTATGGTGGGCCTCCAAAGTTCCAATCATCTTTATTCCTCTTCCACCAAATTTTGGTCTGATCCACACGTCTTCTAGCCTAATTGGCTTTGTTTTTGAAAGCTGAAATTTCTCCTGAGTCACCAATGTAGCTCTCTTTTCCTTTTCAAACTCTTTAATTGCTATAGATCATCTCTTGGATTTAATCATCTGTACCACATGGTTGATGTGCTTTGAATCCTTGCATCTAAAGGAAATTTCCTTTACATAAATACTACTAGGGAATTTCAATGTTGCCATTGTAGTTGGTATTAAAGCCAGTACATGCAACATGAAGAGTGATTCCCATTCCTCTTCTACATTAGAGGGTTCATATCCTTGATATGACTCTTCTGAATTATCAAAATAAAAACCACTATCAGAGTCTTTGAAAGGAACTCCATGAAAACCAAGCTCTCTAAATGGTATATCAAACTCTAGTTCAAAATCTTTTAGATGTGGTTACTCCCATAGCTCTCTTACTCACTTGACAAATCCTTGAAACTATGTATTGATTTTATTTTTCTTGTCCCTCTCTTGTTGTTCTTCCTCAATTTCATCAAGATCATTGATGCAATTGGGGGAGGTCCTGCAACACAACTAATCACAAATTCAACAACCAACCAGGTATTAGATCATCAAGTTCTCCATTTCACTCTTTCTCAACCAAATCACACTATTCCCTTGTAGCATAAGAAACCCACTAAATCAGGTACAAATTCTCAACCACACACTTCCAGTTCATAACCTAACTCAATTCAAGGACCCATGATTGATATTTTTAACATATCAACACAACTTCATAAGTTTCTTTGTAACAAATCCTTCAAAACTTGAAATTTCACTCTTTTTAGGCCTCAATTAGGCCATTTTTACAAAGGGTCTATGCTATAAACTTATCCAAACCTTACCAACTCTTGGGGAAGCAATTATAAGGTTTCAAAACTTCAAAATCCACAA
Source organism: Sequoia sempervirens (assembly GCA_007258455.2). Taxonomy (NCBI): domain Eukaryota; kingdom Viridiplantae; phylum Streptophyta; class Pinopsida; order Cupressales; family Cupressaceae; genus Sequoia; species Sequoia sempervirens. The sequence continues at coordinate 60,670 of VDFB02147249.1, read as the reverse complement.
TCAGATCTCAGTTATACCACTGTAGAATGGGTAAACTAGAAAACCCTCTATTGTAGCCTAAACCCTAAGGGTTTATTGAAAATGATACTTCCAAAGCTAACCACAACCTAAAAATTACTCAAAAAAGTTTTTGATACCCTGCACAAGCTCAAAAAATCATAAAATAATGCTTCCCTACACAAAAACACAATTTGACTCTTCAAAACCACCATTTTTCTTAAAGAAAACTCACTTTTACACACATGGGTTTCACACCCATCTCACTTTCAGACCTCCCAAACACTAAAACATCATTCCCAAACCTTAATAATGTTAGTTCAGACCCATTCCTCAAGTTACAAAGGCTACAAAAAGAGGAATGGGTCAAAAAGCCATTTTTATTGACTCAAAACCTTCAAATGTACAAGTTGAGGCCAGTTTTAGTAAATTGATGATAAAATGCACAAAACGTTATGGAAAACCTTCTAAATGGATTCAAAAGAAAGGTAACTCCATATAATATGCAAATATCAACAAATTTGGATCAAATAATTGAAATACAGGCCGTACAATCTCCTGCTACAATTGAAAATATAGAAAATTCTGAGTTTTTATTGTTTTTGCTTCTTCAAATCACAAAATCCAACCTTCAATTCAAGTTCTCCATGTTTTTAAACTCTTTCCCACCAATTAAAAACTGATTCACCTTCCTAACTAACCTTTGAATTGGTTTGACTCTTCACATTCCCTCCACAATGTAAATTTTGCAATTTTACAACGTTTGAGTTTGCAAATTTTGCAATTTTTAAACATTTTGCACTTTTTGAAAAACCCAACCTCCTAAACACCTAATACAGATCAAATATGACTAAATACATAATATAATGGTCTCCTATACCTTATTTTGATACAAAACTCAAAATCCTATATTCTACTCCTTCTTTGCCTTGATGAACAAAACCTATTGAATGGTGCTCCTGCACCAATCATACATTGACCTTCTTGCCCCTCCTAAATTTTGGACCACATTCATTACCTCCACATAAGACTCAAAATCCTTGGTCTTTTTTGTTTCCATGCCTTGATATGGTTATGCAAATGAAAATGAAGCAAAGTAATCATCTCCTTCTTCACTCGCTGGAAGAATGCATGCTTAATGTTTTGATACATGATATCAACTCTCTCATCTACTCTCATGGTTGAATACTGAAATCTAGTATGGTGGGCCTCCAGAGTTTCATTCATATTTCTTCCTCTTCCACCAAATTTTGGCCCGATCCACACATCTGGCAACCTAATTGACTTTGTTTTTGAAAGCTGAAGTTTCTCCTGAGTCACTAGTGTTGCTCTCTCTGCCTTTTCAGACTCTTTCATTGCTACAGATTATCTCTGGGATTTAATCATTTGTACCACATGGTTGATGTGCTTTGAATCCTTGCATCTAAAGTAAATTTCCTCAACATAAATACTACTCGGTAATTTCAATGTTGCCATTGTAGTTGGTATTAAAGTCGGTACCTGCAACATTGAAAATTATCCTTATATAAGAATTCCCTCCATCTTGTTGGATTGTAACACTATTGATGGTGGCTACATGAAATCTGATTTTGATTCCTCTTCTACATTAGAGGGAACTCATATATCCTTGTTCTGACTCTTCTGAATTATTAGAATCATAATTACTAGCTTCCATATTCAAAAATTCCCAACCACCATCTTCAATAAATTGGCCACCAGTTCAAGTTCATTCTGCTTTCATAATACTTTATATCCATGGAGTTCATCCATTCCTTCATGCCATCAAGTGAAGATTAAGGAATGGCGTCAATACCGAGTACATCTCGCTTGAGTCTTTCAAAATAATAGCCATATCAAATGCCTTTTTCCCAAGTCATACTCTCTCAAGGTTAACAATCTCAATCTTGAACTAATAGTGATTACTAAGAAAGGTAATTCCACCAACTCTATCAAACAGTTTACCGTAGGAACAATAAAAGAAAAGGATTTGAAAGGAACTCCATAAAAACCAAGCTCTCTAAATGGTATATCAAACTCTTAGACCTCATTCTTGCACATTTACAACCAAATTCAAATATTTTCCTTCAAAAGGCTACAAATTCAAATATTGACAATTTTGTAGCAAGAATGCATTTTTTTGCACATTTGACCACTAAGACTCAAAAACTCACCCTAATACACCTTAAATGGTCTTGATTGACCTTATTTAGCATAAATAAACACAAAATACCTTAATCTAATATTAACCACCTATCAACCTTCAAAAAGTGAAATTTTGCAACTAGGAGACTAGGTGCTCCTGCACGAAAATTACATTGTGTTTGAGCCTTCAAGAGGCTTTAAATATAGCCTTTACAGATGATTCTACATCTTTCCAATCATTCCTAACTATTGAGCTTGTAACTAACATGACTTATTACATTATAAATCAATTGAACATGTAATATGACCTTATTCAATTGACAATTTACTCAAAACACAATTTACTAACTTAAAAATAATTCCATGAACCAAATTTGTTCAATAACCTTGGTGCCCCTACAACAAATTTCAATATTGAAATAAATGTCATTACAAGTACAAATCTCATTACAATTCCTTAGGTACTTTGTTCTCACATATATTTTACAATGTCACTCATACATTCCAGATTTTCTTATAATGTCTACATCATAGGTTCTCATTTAGAGGTTAACTTCAAATGAGTAACTTGATATTCCCTCACAAAGCTTCACACACTCTTTTATAATGGCTTCAAATCAGAATTGAGATTTGTCAAGATCATCAAAATAAGGATGTTGCATTGCTTTTTTGTCTGAGATTCTCTTTGATGGCTCAAAAATCAACATTTTCTACAAGGAGAGACCAATCAATTTTTACTAGTTTAGTTACAGATGTACGCAAAGTAAAAGAATAAAAAGAAACAGCTCATCCAAAATGGAAATGAAATGAAAATAGATGGAAGGCACTTACAGATAGGCATGGAAGTCTCTCAACTTAGTCGCTCTTGGTCATAAATCTTCACTGTGAGTTCCAAGATACCTATTGCACACAACACCTCTCATGAATCTAGAATATCTTGAAATTTGAGATGCTCCTATAATGTCTACATCACAGGTGCTCATGATAAGGTTAAATTCAAATGAATAACTTGAAATTCCCTCACCAAGCTTCACACGCACTTTTGTAATGGATGAAAATCATAATTGAGATTTGTCAAGATCATCAAAATAGGGATATTGCATTGCTTTTATGCCTGAGATTCTCTTGGATGGCTCATAAATCTGCATTTTCTGCAAGGGGACACCAATCAATGTTTATCGAGTTACTTACAGATACGCAAAGTAAAATAAGATGATAGCATTGGCATCAAACAAATTAACGTGGATACAAGTATAAATTAATAAGAACCATTGTGCATATACTTACAAATTAATCCAATGAACCATCTGGATCTGCTCTACTCTTTATTGTGTCAAGTATTGCCTCATGGTCAAACTCACGGACCTTCCACAAGGTCTTGTTCAAAGGTCTACCCCCATATTTGCTCAAACAAACATTGGATGCCACAACAAGGTTTGAGTAATGAAGAATCTTACGATGCATGTCAAAGTCCTCAAACAACCAATGTTTAACACTCTTATGTGGGTACCTTCTAAGCCACATTCCAATAACAACAACTAAGCCTGTAGGTTATTCAATGTTTTCTCCATCTATAACTAGGGCTTCCAATTTCTTTTTGGCCTCAACACAACGACACAAGTAATAGTTTATTCCCTCTTAGTTTTCTTCATCTACAATAACTACATAAACATGCCTTGCATTGATATGTGCAGAAAATCACTTGAAATTAGTCAACATTACGAATACAATACAAAGTAAGATAACAATATGGAATTTCAAAAACTAATCAAGTAGATATATTACTTGGTTGAACTAGATCTGATACGTGGTCAAAGTCGACCGATGATTCCATCTGTGTTAGTTCCAATATCATTGGAGGGTGATATGTGTGAAGTGGGCTAAGATAACTTGTCAACCATTTTTCAACCCACTCCCCTCACTCACAATCATTACAGGCTTGCATTGTACATGAAGAACAAAAGCATGCAATCTTACGTGTATCGATACTCCATGAACCTGCATTTGAGCTAAGGAAAGAGTGTAGCTCACTTGATCCTATTTGTGTACAACAATCCTCATATGGTGCAATGTTAGTATCATCCATCAACCAAAAAAATATACGAAGTGAAGACGTACCTTCATTACCTAGACCCATTGAAGCATTACACCACTCGACGATTGAACTTGCATCTTTCAACTTTGCACTGTCTTTATACTTTAACTCTTCTCATGCTAATGCTCTTTTCACACATGCTCCTGCACCATTATGCCCCCCCTTTCCATGCCCGGCCTCACAAAAGTTCCACATATGTTGAACACCTGTAGTGAGATGCATCCTACACAACCAGTAGAACATGTGCATGTTCTTGAACTGTGTTGCACAGTTATCCAACTATATTATATGCCAACTATATGCTATGCCCCTCTGATCCAAATCACTATAGAACATCTGGAAGCAACCTTGCCCAAACTCTAGAGAATGTGTGCAATCATCACTAATATAAAAGTGATACTCCCTCAATACCTTCCTTTGGTCCTCTATACTATCAGTTGCATGAATGAATGCTATGTGCACAAATATCAAAACCTATGTGGATTTGTAATATTGTGACTGCACCTCACACTATGCCTGTAGAGTGTAGTTCTCTGCAAATTCAACCATTGATACTATGTTGCCAATTGGAAAGGTGTCCTCGCATAGCTTGAATTGTGTGTCCAGCCATTGGGCTCTATGGGTATGCCTTACATACTCATACACTAGATTCTCATGAAACATGGACATAAACTGATACACTAGAATCTTCTCAATAACCAAATCACACCTTTTTTTCTTGAGACCCATCTTTTGTAGTGTATGCCATTGTTTTATACTTCCCGAAATCTACTAGTTTATGTCCCACCTCATCTGTGCTTTCCATATGTTGACATACTGGCATTCGTTGCAAGCCACCACAACGCTCACATGAACTATCCAAGCATGTTGTCCTATAGAATATTTGGCCATCCTCTATTTGACATAAAATTTTTGATAAGAATTCTCTTGAAGATTTTGGTGGGGCTTTTATGCCACAATCCTACAAAACATCATTAGTATGCAAATCTATACATATAGAATGATAAACATCATAATGGTTAACGAATTCAATATGTAGTCTACAGCAACAAGTAGTGTGTGTATGATTTATCTTGACATAAAAAGGTTTAAGCATTTCAAAAAATCTTTGAGAAATACTAATTTGAGGATAAGCATTTTGAAATTTATGAAAAAATTGGGTTTGAGTCATATCCAAAAAATGCTTTGGATGTGGCTCACGGTTCCGACTACCGATTCTCCTTGTTACGACATCCCTTTGATTCGGAGATGGCCTTGTATTATTCTTCCAATAATCTTCAATTAGTGTTCTCAATGCTTCAACAAAAAATTTATCTTTACGTGGCAGTCTTCTCGAGAATTCCCATAATTCATTTGAATCGATGCCCTCAATTCTTTGCCGCCTTTGAACATATTTTGATAAAGTTTTTCTACTAATTCCCATTTTTTCAATTGTCTTTTTAATGAGACGAGATCTCTTTGTTTGATAGCTTACCAAAGTTGATGTAATGGCACATCGGGTGGCATTACTATCCTTTGAGCATGAGGTCTTACCCACACTCTCATAAGCATCCATTAGATTCTTCACAATAGTGTTTTCACTTGATGCATTCGATGTTCTCAACCCAAGAGTCTTCATGATGTTTCTGTACTTTAAACCCCCACATCATTTGAACAAATAGTTGACATCTTGCAATCTCATTTAGCCTTTCAAAGAATATTTTCCAAATATTATTAGCATATCTTCTACAAGTGTTTTCTGGAATCTTACCTTCCATGTGCTGCAAAATATCCTCATCAATATTAATCAAAAGCTTTGGCTTTCTATGCAAAATTTTAGGTGGTGTTCTCTTAGGTACATACATCTCAACATTAGCAATTTCATCAATATTTAATTGAGGTGGGCTATTGCATACCTTTGACCGAGGGTGGAATAGAATACATACTGTATACACCTAAAAATGGTCACATCACATAGTCTGGTAATTAATTAAATATTTTTAATATTTAATTAAATCTTTGAATTCAATCTACATATAAATAAATCTAAATAATTTATTTATATTGTTCATTCTTTCATTTCGATTAAATAAATAAGTTATTTAATCACTTTTTTTATTCATTTCTTAATTAATTAAATAAACATTACGATTTATTTATATTAATCATTTAATCTTGGCTTGGATATTTTATTCAAATAAAGATTAAATATTCCTCTCTTTTAAATATATTCTTCTAATATCCATTTGCAATTAAATATTCTAAATATTTAATTTAATTCTTCTAATATCCATTCGCAATTAAATATTCTAAATATTTAATTTAATTCTTCTAATATCCATTCGCAATTAAATATTCTAAATATTTAATTTAATTCTTCTAATATCCATTCGCAATTAAATATTCAAAAATATTTAATTAAATTCTTCTAAAGTCACATCACAATTAAATATTCCAAAATATTTAATTAAATCTTCTATAGTTCTAAAATCAAAAATCAAATTCACACAAATGAAATTAAATAAATTTATTTATTTAATAAATTTGGGGATTATCTTCAACAACCGTGAAACAAACTGCCAAAACAGAAAAAATAAATTTCTCTGTTCCTGTGCAAGCTTGTTCCCGTGGGTTGAAGACAAGCATCCATTCTTCTCTCCAACCTCCCAACATCTTCCATCTTCCTCTCAACCTCTCCATCTCTCACCATTCAAACTTACCAGACAACCTCACAATCGTTGATCCTTGCTAACTAGGATTTTGCCTGCAAAAAGCTATAAAAAGGACTGTCAGGTCTTTGAAATTACAAAGAAGATTTCATACAGAGAAACTATAGCCAAATAGCTTTCAAGCATCCATAGTATAGTCTTATAGCATCCATAGTTTTTAGAATCATAGCATATCATGGCCAATCATCCACAGTTTAGTTTCAATCCACAGCCCATGTTCATAATTCACAGCCCCTGTGATATTTGTATCAACATTTTACTTCACAACATATAGGATAGAGAAGTACTATCATTTTGCATACTCATTCTGCAGGTTTTCATTCAAAGAAGCCTTGCTTACATAATCTGAGAGCAGCAGCTTCAAAAGAATCACTGGAGATAGAGAAAATGGAACGGCTTTGAAGAATTCTTGTTTGTTTGATTTCATTTCAAATTATCTCACTTTCTTCAGTTTAATGTTTCATTAGTGCGTTTTATTGTTTTCATTTTGATACACATATTTAACATACACATTTTTGGCGCCCACCGTGGGGCTCTTGCCCCATTTTTAACATTTTATTGCAGATTTTCCTAATAGGTTATAGCCAAAAATAGCGGATTAGCGCAAGAAACATGCTTCAGTAATATTCATACCCAGTTCAGCGCCCGTGAAGCATCCTGCAGCGCCCTTGAAGCATCCTGCAGTGCCCGTGAAGCATCCTGCAGGGCCCTTGAAGCATCCTGCAACGCCCTTAAGGAATTCTGCAGCGCCCTTAAAGCATCCTGCAGCGCCTGTGAAGTATTTTGCAGCGCCCATGAAGAATCCTGCAGTGCCCATGATGTCTGTTACAGCGCATTTTTGAAAAACCTGCAAACTGTAAATTGTAATTTGAATACAGCTTGACTGAATCTGACGCAACCATGGACAGCTAATAACTTTGAATTAAAATGAAGCAATCCTAGGGTAGTCATATAATTAAAATGAAGCAATCCTAGGGTAGTCATATGATTAAAATGAAGCAATCCTAGGGTAGTCACGTAAATTAAAATTAAGCAATCCTAGGATAGTCACTTCACTTTTAATTTTGGGCTAAAAATAATTTCATGTTTTTGTGAAGCAAAATCTTCACCTAGCATAGCAAATTTTTATTTTGGACTTAAAACTGAATCTTTGTTTGTTTTGCTTAAACGGTGATAGGCCTATGCTCTCCCCTTAACTGGGTGATCAAAATGCCAAACTCATCTATTTCCCTTTATGCAATTTCCAACTTTGTTAAAACCTTTTAGAGAGCCTGCTCTTGTGGGAAAAAGTACTCACCCAAGAGGAACGACTCAAGTGGGTTCAAGCCAAAGCCAGGCTATTCCACCCCACTCTAAAATTTAAAGCAAAATTGGGGAAACCCTCTTTTGACGATAGTGTGCATTGATAACCATCCCCAAAGCCTTTGTTCTAAAGGTAGGGAGGTCTCTCGAGGGAGTCTATCATTTGCCGCACCGAACGGAAACCCTTACTACGAACTTAGTGTAGTATCCAACCGAAGTCAGTTTCTAAACGTCATAATAATCATAGTGCAGGGGAGGGAAGAATCTACCCCCAAGATACTCACCATATAACTGCCAAGGATTGTTTGCTCAGGGGATCCGGTATCCACTTCTATCACTCTGAGTACACACCTGGAAAAGACAAAAACACGGGCGCCCTTTCGGGGGTGACATGGCTATGTGAGTCAACGTAGTTTTAAGATGTGGGTTGTTGATTACTATGATGACCTACTTGTGAACTAAGAGTGAGTCTGTTTGAAATTCTTATCATGTGTAAAACCTGTTAAAACAATTTTTTTAAAACATTTTGATCATACACTTGATGTTTAGCATAGTACTTAAAATAACCATTATACAACTTGCTTGATGTGTTTTCAATACATTAATTCAGAAAAGATCATCCAAAATTCACTATCACATTGATTACTCTCATGTTACGAGATTGGAAATCCACAACTTTTGTAAAAAAGTTCGTTCTCAAAAGGACTACAAAGCCAAAGAAAACCCTTAGCTACAAGAAACTATTGAAGAAAAGACGATTCTTGTATCAAAGCCAAAAGGTTTTACTCAAATATAGAACCTTTCTTCATCGATATCATGACTGTGTTAGAGGTTTCACCGATGATTATGCTATAGAACCTTTATACTCACAAGCCTTCTTTCAAAGAAGATCCCTTTCTCAAAGGCATAACCATAGTCAACGTATTCATTTTTGTTATATTCCCCAACCTGCAATTGAATATTCTACTTGTCCAAATCAAATTTTCCAATAGAGAACTCAATGACATTAGGCATTTATCACAAATCCATCCTTTTACGAAACTACAATCAAACTTTATAAAGTGCAAAATCATCCTTTTTTTTGATCTTTTGCTTAAATTCCCGCCAACAAGATTTTCATCCTTTCAATTAGGGAACAACACAAGCTAAAGATTAGAAATCTTTGTAAGTCATAGAATCTTCATTCTATCCTGACTTTCATATCCATTACAAATTGCACTAGTTCACTCTTTTGATCAAAAGTGAGTAGAGTTTGGAACAAAGCTTATGCCTGTCTTCACGAGATCTCGAAAACATATGGAAAAAGATGAAGGAGAAACCACCACAAGCAAAATGGGTGACCATAATGAGAAAGAAGAGGATACATTTAATGTTGATGAAGTAACAGAAGAAAAGCTTCAAGAAGCAAAGCAAGATCCCCAATTCCATACTCTTATGGAAAGGATTTTAGAACGAAACAAAGAAAGATATTTTCTTTCATTAGCTAATCAAGGAGCTAAGTTACCTTATAATTTCGATATAGAAGGGATTAAACAGAATCCTGAAACTCCTCTTAATGACTTTAGTGCCCTTACTCAACAGATAAAAGAATTACAAGGGAAAATAAAGGAGATGCAAGGGGTCACAACAAAGAAGTATGTTTTGGAAGACATATCTCCTTATCCATTCAATAGGAGTCTTCAAATGATCCCTTTTCCAAAACATTGCGAAATCCCTAAATTTGATAGATACAATGGAAAAACTGATCCCATTGAACATGTGAGGGATTTCCGAAATATGAGTCTAGAATTCGCCTATGACGATACCTACTTAATGTGATCATTTCCACAAAGTCTAGGTGCACAATCCATGGAGTGGCTTTCTAAGATCACTCCCCCCATCAAAACCTTTGAGGAGTTAATAAATCAGTTTATATCACAATACTCCTATAACATTCAACACCAGATAACAATGCTTGATCTTTGTAAAGTGAAACAAAAAGTAGGAGAATCCTTCACTACGTTTTTGCAAAGGTGGAGAAGGTTGTTTACGTGATATTCCCATCCTATTCTTGAAAAGGAAAAGATGGATATCTTCATCAATAGCCTAGATCAAGAATTAAGCTATAGGCTTAACCTTCATTGTCCTCATAACTTTGAAAAATTGATTGAAAACGCAATCACCATTGAAGGGGCCTTGGTTAAATGAGGAGTGATAAAAACTTGATAATCCAAGTACATCCAACCAAAAAAACAACCATAAAACAAGGTTTTGGAACAGAAATAAAAATGTTGTCAATGATGGTATAATAGATGCAAATAATCTACGAACAAGACCATCTATCCTTAATCTATCAAGTGCTCCACGAAACAATCAACAAGCAAATATCAACCAACAAGGAAACAACAATCAACAAGGACAAAACTCCAAACAAGAAAGCATGACCAATCAAAACACCAAGGATAATCGTGGTAATTTCAATAACAATCTTGGCAATACCCAAACATCAAACCCGTCCAGACCTCCATTCTTTTCAAATAGACAGAATTTTACCACTTTGGGTCAATCTCTTGAGTCTGCTCTCAAGGAGCTTCTTGATAATAAGGTTATCACCTTACCACCACAAAGAGATTATGAGCCACAATTCAAACCACCATCATGGAATGACTCGTATTATTGCAATTATCATCAATGTAAAGGTCATAGAATGAATAATTGTCAAGCTTTGCGAAATCTAGTACAAGATTTAATTGACAATGGCACCATTACAATTGAAGGACATCATACCAATGATGATCATCAAGCATTTAAAGATCCTTTATCGAACTATCAAAAGGGGGAAACATCAGATGCAAAAGCCAAAAGCATACATAATGTTGAAGACAATATAATCCGTCACATCTATGTTGATGATCAACGGGTTAATGTTATCAAAATCAAGGGAAAACAAGAATATCAACAAGTTAATGTGACTACGAGAGGACAAGCAAAAGTTGTCCTAAAAGGAAGTTCATCTAAGGCAGCTATTTCTCCTCCAAGTCATTATAATCTAGTTGATCAATTGAGAAAAAAATCAGCTCAAATCTCCATCCTTGAACTTCTCAAAATATCCCCCATACACAAGAATATTTTAGAAGAAGCTCTTGTAAGCACAACTGTTGACACTGATCTGGATGTAAACAAATTTCAAGCCATGGTGGGACATTTGTCTTCCCCTACTTGTCTTTCATTTTCCGAAAAAGATGATGCCTCCATGACACATCCACATAATTCATCGCTCTATCTTGAAGTCATGATCCATAAAGATCGAATCAGACGTGTCTTAATAGATGGAGGAGCTGGTTTAAACATTTGTACTTTAAAGCTAATACATGCCTTGGGAATATCATAAAATTCTATTGATCCACGAAGGAAAATCACTATCAAGGCATATGATGATGAAGAAAGAGCTTCTAAAGGACTAATAATGCTACCTATCAGAGTGGGACCTGTTGTGAAAAACACATTTTTTCAGGTTCTAGATCGGGATCTTTCCTATAACATACTTTTGGGTCGTCCATGGATTCATGATATGCAAGTTGTACCATCAACGTATCATCAATGCCTCAAGTTTCCATATGATGGACAAGAAATAACTATACAAGCTGATTACAATAGCACACAAACTTGTTCAAATCTCTGAGCAACTCAAGACGCCTTTGTGCCACATAATAGGGAGGCTCTTGCTATTTCTTCTTCTAATCTACAAGTCCAATTGCAAGAATTGACAAAGAATCTTGACACTAAGCTAAATTTTAAAGACAAAGGGGTAGGTGAATATTCACTATCTCTTTCTACCTTACCTCCTTCTACGAGGTCGCATGGTCAGCCAACCGTATCAAATCAAAAGATTGCAACAGCCTCTACATCCCAAGCTTTTGTGCCAATCACAAAGTTTGACGGAAAATTCATTAAAGCCAACACCACTGAGGAAGAAGCTAAAGATAGGGACATCCTAAGTTGGCTATACAAAGATGAAGATGAATCTCTCTTTCACATTAAGTTACCTACAGAACAATATGGTAAGGGGTACGCTATCATGCAGAAAATGGGCTATGAAGGAAATGGTCCTATAGGAAAGAGAAGAGAAGGAATCGTGGAACCAATTCAACCTATTTCAATACATCCAAATGATAAAACAAGACTTGGATATGGTAAAGATACAGAAGACTCTACTTCATAACAAGCACAACCAACTCATGAAGGAGGATCAATGTCAGATAAACCTCGTGAATCAGTTTTCCAATTGCAGAATAGTTCAGATATGCACCCGTTCTCATACAAGGAGAAGGTCCAAGGCTTCCACTTGATTATGTTTTACAAAGTGATCATGACTCAAGTGAGGACGAATCAGATTCTAATGAGATTGACAATCAACGGGAGAATACCATCATATACCTTGTCTACTATGAAGATGACAACCACATCATGACTTTGACAGTTCAAGATCTTACCCAACCTAATGATCCCATGCCTTTAGTTTATCTGGAACTTATTGATTGGGACAATGACACGCCTATCCACATCCCTACATTTCATGATGATGACATTATAAATTTCCTTTTTTCTTCTAGTGAAGAAAACAATTGTTTCATCCAAAAATTTCATACTCATGATTTTGATAAGGAGGGTGTCAAGTCTCTTAGCTGCAAAATAAATGAAATAAAAGATGGATCTATAGGTGAAAACCGAAAAATGGCAGTGGTAGATCACAACAAGAGAAAAATAAAGAGCGAATCCGATAGTGAAAACCTTTCTGAGGCACTCAAGGATGAGAAACTTGACACTCTTCCCAAGCATTATGATGAGAGATCTTCTATTTTGATCGAACCAACAGAATCAATCAACATAAGTACAGCAAAGCAGCCAAAAATATTGCAACTTGTAGCGTCATTAACAATTGAAGAAGTATTGAAATTCATGGAGTTCTTGAAGGAGAATCAAATCAATTTTGCTTGGTCGTATGTTGATATGCCAGGGTTAGATCCTAATCTAATAATGCATCATTTATCTATAAACGCAGGGGCAAAACCTGTGAAGCAAAAACTCAGAAAAATGCATCCACATATTGCATTATTGGTCAAAGAGGAATTAAAAAATCTTTTAGATGTTGGATTCATTCGAACTATTGACTATGCAGAATGGATTTCTAATATTGTACCTGTTTCAAAGCCAGATGGAAGGATTAGAGTTTGTACAGATTTCAGAGATTTAAACAAAGCTTGCCCCAAAGATGACTTTCCTTTGCCCAACATAGATATGATTGTTGATTTAACTATTGGCCATGCAATGTATTCATTAATGGATGGATTTTCAGGATATAACCAGATAAAGATTGCACCAGAGGATCAAGATAAAATAGCATTTACATGCCCTTGGGGTACCTATTGCTGGAACGTAATGCCATTTGGGTTAAAGAACGCCGGAGCTACTTATCAAAGAGCAATGACAACCATTTTTCATGACATGATGTACACATTCATGGAAGATTACGTTCATGATTTACTTGCCAAATCTCATACATGAGAAGGGCATCTAGAAATATTGTCAAAATCTTTACCAGAATGGAGAAGTTCAATGTTCGACTCAATCCAAAGAAATGTGTCTTCGGTGTTACATCTGGTAAACTCCTAGGATACATTGTTTCATAAAAGGGTATAGAGGTTGATCCAGAAAAAGTACAAGCTATAATGGACATGCCGCCACCACGAAATATCAGTCAGCTTCGATCATTGCAAGGATGACTACAGTCCATCAGAAGGTTTATAGCTCAATTGGCAGACAAAAGCTTACCCTTTACACATTTATTGCATAAAAATGTCCCATTCAAATGGGAAGAAAAATGTGAAGTAGCATTCAATCAGATCAAGCAATATCTTATGAACCCACCAGTTTTAATTCCACCCATTCTAGGAAAGTCACTCATACTCTATATTTCAGCAACAGAAGTATCCTTGGGAGCATTACTAGCACAAGAGGATTCTACAGGTAAAGAAAGGGCCATATACTATATCAGCAAAACTTTAACAAGTCATGAATTAAACTACACTTTCATAGAAAAAGCTTGCCTCGCAGTGGTGTTTGTTTCTCAAAAGTTGCAACACTATATGTTGGTTCATACAGTTAAGCTGATAACCAAGATTGATCCACTAAAATACCTATTAAGCAGAGCTACTTTAACAGGGAGACTTGTAAAATGGGTAATGATCTTAAGTGAGTTTGACATTCACTATGTAGATCAAAAAGCTATTAAAGGACAGGTCATTGCAGATTAGTTGGTTGAAGCACCTTTACAAGAAGAAAATCCAATGCACATTGAGTTTCCTGATGCAGATGTCTTCACAGCAACAATTCAGAAATCATGGACATTGTACTTTGATGGATCCTACACGCAACAAGGCTCGGGGGCAAGAATTCTTTTTGTCACACCTGAAGGAGATAACATACCAAAATCATATTGATTGATGTTTCCTTGTACAAATAATATAGTTGAATATGAGGCATTGCTTATAGGGATAAAAATAGCCTTGGAATGGAGGATTACAGAGCTGCAAGTCTATGGTGATTCACAACTTGTCATTAATCAAATCAATGATGATTATCAAACTAAAGATGATAAGTTGCTACCTTACAAGAACATGGTGGATGATTTTAAAAAGTATTTTGTGTCAATCAAGTTTTCACAAATCTCAAGGATTGATAATAAAGCTACAGATGCAATGGCTACAATTGCTTCCTTGTTACAATTGTCAGAAGATCAAAAACGGTACGAATTCTTGGTGGAACAATTGTTTTCTCCCACCTATGATAATCTAGAGACCCAAGTCATATATCATTTAACCGGTTCTGATTCCCCTTTATATGGAAAGACTTATACCTACCTGAAAGACAACATTTTACCTCCGGATTTATCCCAAAATCAAAAAAGGAATTTCATACGCCAATCATCCTGCTATACCTTGATCACCGACATCCTTTACCGACGTGGTCTTGATGGTACACTCCTTCGATGTCTTGAACATGACAAATCTGAAAAAGCCTTACAAGAGGTTGATGGTGGTATTTGTGGAACTTATTCAAGTGGTTTAACCTTAGCCAAGAAACTTGTTAGAATGGGATATTACTGGCCTACCATGGAGAAATATTCTTTTACTTTTTTCAAGAAGTGTTCTAAATGCCAGATTCATGGGAATCTTATTCATGCACCTGCACAGGAATTGCAACCTTTCACTCCGACATGGCCTTTTTCTTAGTGGGGATTAGATCTTGTTGGCAAAATTCATCCTTCATCATCAAATGGGCATAAATTCATTATCACAGCTATGAAGTATTTTACAAAATGGATCGAAGCTATTCCTCTGACGACCGTAACCGGTAAACAAATCTCTTCATTCATCCTGAATTACATCATTTGTAGATATGGAATTCCAAATTCTATAATCACTAATAATAGGAGGCCTTTCAAGAATCAGGATGTTGACCAACTTTGTGAAAGATTTCACATCCAACACAGCTTCTCTACACCTTACTATCCACAAGGAAATGGTCAAGTGGAAGCTTCAAACAAAACAATCTTGAAGATCTTGAAGAAGACAGTAAATGATGTCGATCGTGATTGGCATGTCCAATTAAATCCAGCTTTGTGGGCATACAGAACCAGCATTCGTACACCAATAGGAGATACACCATATGCATTGGTCTATGGAGCAGAAGCAATCTTACCACTAGAGGTTGAAATACCTTTGCTTAGGGTCTCGCTCAAGGGACTGATAAATGATGAAGACTACAGAGTATCTTGCCTGCAAGAGTTAGAACTATTAGATGAAAGATGTCAACATGCAGCTGACCATTTGAAGGGTTATCAACAAGTTATGTCTCGTAGCTATAATCACAGAGTTAAACCTCAGACATTTCAAGTAGGTGACTTAGTCTTAAGATAAAATCCACGTAATCAGCAAGACAGAGAAAAGAAAGGAAAATTTGAACCAAATTGGCTTGGTCCATTTTTCATCATTGCAGCATATGGTTCTGGTGCATATCAATTATCTACGTCAGAAGGGGACCTGTTTGAAGAGCCGATCAACAGCATTCATTTGAAGAAATTCTATGTTTAAAAAAATCATAAAAGTCCCTAAAATCCAAAAATCCAAAAGTCCTAAAAAAATCCAAAAAAATCATAAAAATTCTTGAAAAAAATCCAATTTTTTTTGTAAAAAAGTCCTGAAAAAATCAAAACATCAGAAAAATCCTGAAAAAGTGCAATAAAAACAAGTGGTGAAAAACTGGCAAACAAACACTACTTGTGATCAAAATAGGCTCCTCCATCTATTAGCTTATGTCTTGCATTCACTTTCGGCATCATCCGTTCATATTTATCATCTGTACATATCCACATCATATGGCAAGAATCTTTATGTTTCATCATGGCTTGATGAAATTTGTACATATCCTTAATCTTTAGGTTGTGTTTACACTGGGGGCAACAATATAGACTGAACAAGCAAGAGGGGCAATGAGCTTTTCGAACATCACAAATAGACACAAGACGGTTTGTCAAAATGCAACAAACATTGTCGTATCAAATCAACCACAACATGCTTATTCAATGCCAATTGAAATAAAAACAACATGATCCAAACAAACATCAAAACAAGAACATCAATGATGATAATCAAGACTAGATGATCTTAATCTGAATAATGTTTGAAATATTTTAGGCAAGATCTGAATGGTTGTTTGATTTTCTATCATATCTCTGGAGTAATTCAATGATGTACTGAACTAGAAAAGCAAGGAAGGAGTATGATTTTCCTTTGTCTGTTGTTTGCGAGGAAATCATTAGTACTATGCAAATTGGTCGCGAGACATGCTCTACTAAGTATCATTGATGACATTTTGGAATTTGCATAGGAAACAGGTTAACTCTTTCTGTTTATGCAAGCAATACTCAGGTCATCTCGGTTCAATTATACCTAGATGCTTGTATTGTCTTGCTATATCAAAAATTCATGAAAGCAATACTCAGGTCATCACTGGTGCTAACATACCCTTTGATGCTTGTATTAACTTTCAACATTTCAATGCTCTATGATGATACAAAAAGCACAAATAAGCTCTCCAAATGGCAATATTGTATGAATATCCTGCATGGTTAGTATAGATTGCATTCATGTTAGGATCTGCATTTTGCATTTATAGATTTCTCAAAAAGC
The DNA here is from genome assembly GCA_007258455.2 of Sequoia sempervirens. Lineage (NCBI taxonomy): Eukaryota > Viridiplantae > Streptophyta > Pinopsida > Cupressales > Cupressaceae > Sequoia > Sequoia sempervirens. The sequence goes on along the minus strand of VDFB02147249.1, from coordinate 43,196 downwards.
TGGAAAAGTATCAAATGTTTCATATCTTTTCGGCTACATGACTGAGTATATTTTGACATTCACAAAAACATCATTTCATACATTTTTCATACATATTTGCATCAGAAAAATCATAAAAACAAAGCGTACATCATAATCAAAACATTTATAAGCATTCATAGATTATATCATCCATCATATTCATATAATCATTCATCAATATATTTCACTCATGCATATATATACATCATAAGCATAGAAATTGAGAAACTATCATATCATAACACATCATTCATATATAGAAAATCCATCCATTCATCATAAATCATCGCTACATTTTATATATCTCAAAAATGAATGTCAAAATGTATAAAGATGTCAATCATATATGATATAACATCATCAAAAATGAGATCATCTCAGGGTGTAGACAAATTTCTAAACAGAGTATCACAAAAACATCATGTAAACTGCACTAGGCAGTGCTATCCTCTGATGGTGCTGGTCTGGGACCTGTACCACCTGCAACTGATGGACTTGCTTCACCTGTCCCTGATGGCCCTCCTGGAGGTAATGGTTGTGTCACACCCTGCTAGTAGTCTGAGAGCGACTATGAGTAGACCGTGACTGTGTATAACTCTCCCTCTGCTCACGTGGAACCGCATCATGATATCTGGTCCTATAGAACTCAGCCTCCCGGGTGGCTCTGGTCACCTCTCTCTTCATGTCGCCAAGCAAGGTACTCGCTGCCACTCTCTGTAGACTATCCACCAAAGTAATGGCCTGCTCACCCCACTGTCTAGTTGTATCCCTCTCAGCAGTAACTGAAGTCAACTATCCCTGAAGCTGTGTAATCAAGGTTTGTGCCTGTGCTAGCTGACTCTATAAGCTCTGCACTGTACTCTGCAAAGAAGATATCTGACCTGATACCACTGGATCTACTAAAGCAGATGGATCTATATGTCTCATCTGCAGTCCACTTCTACCACCTCTCCTACCACCTCTATCACCACCCCTACTACCACCACCCCTACCACCCCCTCTCCCACCATCACCATATCCTCCACTCTCCTCATCATCATCATCTCCCTCTAAATCATCATCACTACCTCCACTCTGCTCATCATCATCATCTCCCTCCGAATCATCACCCTCTGAAGTTGTCTCTCTCTGTCATCTCTTACCGCCTCTTTGTGGTCTCTGTACAGCAACCGGAGCAATAGGCTCATCGGGATCAAATAATCGTGGTGCAGGATGCTCTAACACATACTGACTATACTCTGGCATCACCCCTGCATCAAGGACATCAACTCGATAATCCCACATCACTACTCCTAAACTAGTGAACTCTGCAACCACTGCCTCATAAGAAATCCGTGGACCCCATACTGCAATCTCTAGCTGTCGTCGTACATAAATAGAGGAACCCATAGGCATACCCTGAATCCGACCGTACTACCGACATACTCGTCTAGCAAGAAATCTCTCAATAATCCACAGAGTACGCCCAATAAGGTATCTGGACGTACAGACATAGGGCATCTCCCTCGCATCCTCTGGCTATGCCTCACAATCTACATATGGCCGCTAGCATACTGTATCAAGACCATCTAAGAGACGCTGCCAATGATCTAGTTTGCCCAATCTCGGCTGAGCAATAATATCGGCATATCCCCATCTGTACGATCGACCAACAGGTTGTCGTCCACGAGTCAATGGTCACATAATGTTAAAATGCTCCCATGCCCATATCTGTAATAACGAGCAACCAACAGTGAAACTCCGGCCTCTACCATATACAATATGATGTAACTCATCATACAAGTGAGCAAGCATGCATGACCCCCATGCATACCGTGTACCCTGCATCACCATACTCTCCAGCACACAACACCACCCAACTGCAAACCCCTTCGACCTATGGTCGAGGCACAAAACACCTCCAATGAAACCTGCAAGTACGAACGGTAAGGGTGGATATGAATCTGCCATCTCGCCCCATGGGATGAAGTATCCTGCAATCTCATCATCTCTGAAAATCCTCCTCAAAGCATCAGTGCCTCCAATCTCTCGGCTATCAAAGACCACTATCTCTCCCATCACTGGGATCCTCAAGATACGGTATACGTCCTCAGGGGTCACGGTAATCTCTTCGGTTGGTAAATGAAACGTGTTGGTATCACTATGCCACCGCTCTGCGAGTGCTGTCAATAAAGCTCTATTGAGGTGCACCTCAGGCATGTCAAGCAATGAACTCAATCCACAGGCCTCAATCACGTCCTGATCTGACTATAACAGCTGTGGAATCAAACCCCATGTCTTTGGGAATGTCTCCCGTGACTGCAAAACGCTCAATCTCTCCTATTGACACATCAACATGACAAAGCAAAATCAATATCAAATCATCACGATTTATCAATCAAATCTGAATATCAATCAAACTATTTGATTTTCATCATCATGGAAAGCAGATAATCACAATCATGTTTGTTTTTAACAACCTTCTAGAAGCAAACATATCAATCAACTATTTGTTTTTCATTTTCATGAAAGCAAATAATCAAAATCCTATTTGTTTTTAACAAATTTAGAAGCAAACTTATCAATCCTATTTGTTTTTAACAACTTTAAAAGCAAATCTATCAGTTATTATTTGTTTTCCAACAACTTTGGGAACAATTTTTTTTCATTTGCAACAACATCCAATCATAGGCGCTACAGAATTCATCAAAGGCGCTACAGAATCATAGGCGCTACAAAAAACATTAAGGGCGCTATAGAAATTATCAAGGGCGCTACAGAATCATATGTGCTATGGAAATTATCATGGGCGCTACAAAAATTCTTAAGGGCACTAAAACACACTCTTTCACAATCAAAACATTGATAAACGTGCTCCGAAAGGAAAATTTTCAAAAAGCAGAAGTTTGACGGGGTACATACCGCAGGTCCATAGTGCGTCGGCTGCTGATGTCGTTAGATGCGCTCGAAACGGTGCTGGTGAATCAGAAGTGCCATCTTTCTAAATCTAGAGCTCAAAATTTACAATTTTTACTAGGTTAAAATGAGAAAATGACATGGAAAATGACTTTTTTAACCTATTTAAAAGCAAAATTGGTGGATTTTAACACATTTTATCACAGCAGGGGCAATTTTAGTCATCAATTTTTTTTATTTCACCTCTTTCCACGTAAATTTCTTCATATCATAATTTTCAACCGATGAATCGACATCTTCAAAATCATAAAAATCAAAAATTTCACAAAAAATTCCAAAAATCATATTCAAAATTCAACAATTTCACAAAATCAAAACTCGATTCATCGCTCGAGGGGCATATACCTATCCATTTGATACAACATCCTGAGCAATTGTAATTTTTGAAGCATGCGTAAACATATTACTTCAAAGAGGGGCAAAATGTATACACCTAAAAATGGTCACATCACATAGTCCGGTAATTAATTAAATATTTTTATATTTAATTAAATCTTTGAATTAATTTACATATAAATAAATCTAAATAATTTATTTATATTGTTCATTCTTTCATTTTGATTAAATAAATAAGTTTATTTAATCACTTTTCTTATTCATTTCTTAATTAATTAAATAAACATTACGATTTATTTATATTAATCATTTAATCTTGGCTTGGATATTTTATTCAAATAAAGATTAAATATTCCTCTCTTTTAAATATATTCTTCTAATATCCATTCACAATTAAATATTCTAAATATTTAATTTAATTCTTCTAATATCCATTCACAATTAAATATTCTAAATATTTAATTTAATTCTTCTAATATCCATTCGCAATTAAATATTCTAAATATTTAATTTAATTCTTCTAATATCCATTCGTAATTAAATATTCAAAAATATTTAATTAAATTCTTCTAAAGTCACATCACAATTAAATATTCCAAAATATTTAATTAAATATTCTATAGTTCTAAAATCAAAAATCAAATTCACATAAATGAAATTAAATAAATTTATTTATTTAATAAATTTGGGGATTATCTTCAACAACTGTGAAACAAACTGCCAAAACAGAAAAATTAGATTTCTCTGTTCCTATGCAAGCTTGTTCCCGTGGGTTGAAGACAAGCATCCATTCTTCTCTCCAACCTCCCAACATCTTCCATCTTCCTCTCAACCTCTCCATCTCTCACCATTCAAACTTACCAGACAACCTCACAGCCGTTGATCCTTGCCAGCCAGGATTTTTCCTGCAAAAAGCTATAAAAAGGACTATCGGGTCTTTGAAATTACAAAGAAGATTTCATACAAAGAAACTATATCCAAATAGCTTTCAAGCATCCATAGTATAGTCTTATAGCATCCATAGTTTTTAGAATCATAGCATATCATGGCCAATCATCCACATAGTTTAGTTTCAATCCACAACCCCTGTTCATAATTCACAGCCCCTGTGCATATCTGTATCAGCATTTTACTTCACAGCATATAGGATAGAGAAGTACTATCATTTTGCATACTCATTCTACAGGTTTTCATTCAAAGAAGCCTTGCTTACATAATCTGAGAGCAGCAGCTTCAAAAGAATCACTGGAGATAGAGAAAATGGAACGGCTCTGAAGAATTCTTGCTTGTTTGATTTCATTTCAAATTATCTCACTTTCTTCAGTTTAATGTTTCATTAGTGTGTTTTATTGTTTTCATTTTGATACACATATTTAACATACAAACATACCTTGAGGTTCACATGGTGATGATGGCATACCTTGTTCATCAAATCCAAGTGATGGTGTACTCTCAACTTCAGATGTGGTGGATGGTGTCCAACCATACTCGTGGTAGATGGTGTCCCTCCATATTCGCTTGTGCTTAATGGTGTCCCTTCGTATTCACTTGTGGTAGAGGGTGTGTCTCCAACTATGGTATATGCATCTCCCCTAGCACGACTCTTTTGCATTTGTGCCCTTTGTGCTACCAATTTATTTTCTCTTTTTGACAGTTGAGGTTCCTCTTCAACTGGCTTGTTTTCGTCAATCGTTCCCAATTTTTGCTTTTCACGATATTCCCTCATCCATTTTTTCTCTTTATCTTTGAAGGCTTGGATCTGATCATCTGTTAGTTTTTTCCTTTTAATAGTTTGTTTCTTTGGCATGACGAATAATTTTACTTGTGCAAAAAGTGCTAAGTCAAGTCAAATTAACTAATAGTGAAGGGTTGTAAAAGTCTATTAAAGAGGGAGACCAATGGTCACCTCTTTCAAATGTTAGTTTTTGAAGTTGAATTGGTTTGTTTTAAGAGGGAAACATTAAAAAAGGCCATGATAAACTTGAATGCAGAATGATCCTTGGATTGGGCATCAAACCAAATGAGGAAATGTTGAGTTTTTCTTAACAAAATTGAGCTTTTGGTGACTGAAATTGAGTTTCTGAGTTAGGCAGCGTTATTTTATGTTAGATTGAGCATGAGCAGGGTATATTAGGCTTGTTTCAACAATTGTCAAGTTTTGGAGTGTTTGGCAAGTGCTACTTTCAATAAAACATAGGGTTTCTAAGCCTAGGGAGAGGGTTTTATGGTTTGGGTGGTAAATGATTGAATCTCTGCAATCTAATGCTATAATTTGAAGTTTTGATAGATATAAACTTCTTCCCCAAGGTTTCAAGAGATTTGGACAATTTTTGAAGGTGGTCCCTTTGTAAAAGTGGGCTAATTTGGGCCCTTAAAAGCGTAGAAAACTTGATAATTTATGTAGTTTAGTACAAAACAAGCATTGGTGATTATTGGATATGTTGAAAGGCTCTATAATGGGTAAAATAAAGGTGTCTAAATGGTCCTAGGTCTGTAGAACAACAAATTTGCATAATGAAGCTTATTAAGCAAACCATTGCTAATACTAGTACTTTTAGGCTTAATGAAGGTTTGGTGGTTCAAGGGTGGTTATGGGCGTTGAAGGAAGTTGGGACTCCTAATTTGAAAATGTATAAAAACATCATACAAGCCTGAATAAACAGTTGAATGAATTTCTTTTGAGGATTTGGTGCTCTACTCAATGCCTAAACTGTGGAGTTTCAAGTTTTTCTTTTATGTTTTCAGTTTCTTTTTCCTGTGTACGGCCTATTACAGGCCTCTCATGATTAGAAATTCATAAGTCACTATGGTGGCATGTCTTAACTTGGACTTCAATCTATTTTGAGACTCCTTTGGTTGTTTCGGTGAAAGAAAAACTCCATTCTTCATGATCACCCTGTACAGACCAGCAAGGTATGAGTTTTACTTTAATTTAAAGATGGAGCCTTTCCTCCTACTGTGGTGACCTCTGATTCAAAAGAAAGGCCTGTAATATTTTGTTTTCAAGTTTCATGTTTCTTTTAATAGTGGTAAGGCGTCTATAGGGATGGTGATGTTATCTTAGGCTGAGAATGTGAGTTTTTAGTATGAAAAGGAGGAACCAAAGTGGTGTTTTGAGATCTAATGAGGCTAAAGGCCTAGTGAAGGTTTTTTTTTTTTGTAGACCCTGACAAACTTGTTTGATGCTTTGGTGAGGTTTGGAAGGCCTTGGAGTTGTGAAATATAGAAAACCCTAGATATTTATGAGTAAATTGAGGGTTTT